>KI920602.1:13981-27792 GCA_000473525.2 Anopheles melas | reverse complement strand
AGAGAGAGAGAGAGAGAAAGAGAGAGAGACAGAGAGAGATAGAGAGAGAAAGAGATAGAGAGAAAGAGAGAAAGAAAGAGATAGAGAGAAAGAGAGAAAGAAAGAGATATATAGAAAGAGAGAAAAAGAAAAGGGAGACAGAGAGAGAGAGATAGAGAAGGATACATAAAATATAAAGAAAAGAGAAAAGAGAGAGGGAGAGAAAGAATAACGATAGAAAAGAGAAAAGAGTTTGGATTTGTTTCCAGGTAGAAAGCAGAGAAGTTTGCGGTTTTGAGTTCTGTGCGAAATTACGATTAAAGTTGCTTTTCTTTGTTCACGTTGTAAAAGTACCGAGGTAGGGATTGGTTGTTTTTTTTTGTTGCATTTGACAGCAGTATATCTAATGTGTGTTTAAGGTGAGCACTAAAATCTTTGGCACAATACTGGCCTGTGGTCGAGTTAATGTTTGGCTTCTCAAGCAGCCACAGCAGCTGCCGCTGCCATGTGACGGCATAGAAGCAGCCAATACAAGAGTTGGAATGGGCGAACGGGGCAGTGGAGAAAGAGGAGCGATGAAAGCGCGACCAGTGAGGGCAGTGTCTTCACCCACGCGAGCACCCACCTTTTTGGTACGCTTATGCAACGATGCTAGTTATTTCTTCGCTCTCTCTCTCTCTCTTCCTTCTATCCAACGCGCCGGGGAAGTTGGTGGCTGAGGGTTTCCACAAATTGGTAGGCGGTGAAGAACACTGGGGAAAGAAACTAACTCCTGTGTCCGCTCATTGCCGCCGACACTGCGTGGCGCGCTACGGTTTCTCCCTATGGTGTTAACATTAAAGCGTTTTGAAGTGTGGTTTTTCTTCTCGTTTTTATGCGCAACATTGTACTTCCATTCCGTGCGTTTGCTGAAATGCGGTACCGCAGGGGGGTAGTGGTGAGAGCGAGATGGAGCGCTTTTTCCAATCATCTGCGGGGCCTCGAGCTTCCTACTCTCGCGATGCTGTGAGATATCTGCCATGCCCCAGCTATCCAGAACCGCTGGCCGTGGAAAGCACAATATTCGTTTTATTCAAGCCGAGAAAAAAAATGTATGAATAATTAAAACTATGATTTCTTCTTTCCATTTCCAGGTATGTACCATCGATTTGCGAAACGAGAAAGGCCCACACCGAGCATTTATCCCAAATTCAACGGCTTACCTTAGGTAAATGAACTTATTTTCCGCGCTTGGGAGTGCGAAATTATACCGAAGTGAACACTTTTATTGCTAATGTGTGCACTGTATGACGGAGTGCTCTCATGGTCGCGCTGATAAGCGCACTGTAGGTGTTAGCAATATCCCTGTGCCAGGTCTGGGTTCGATTCTCGGGTTTCATGTACTGGGGAGGAGGAAGAGAAGGACGCGGTGGTTTCCTTTATTTTTAATCTCCATTACTGGATCTATGATAGGCAAAGTAAGAGAAGAACGACTACGGGGTTTGTTTGCCTCTAAAATAGAAAGAAGAATTGCGTTTACCATCTTTGTTTGACTTCTGAATCTACCAAATATATGGTGTGCGTGAAGTTTTGTAAACACATTTTGTGAATATATGCTATCGCCATGGCTCAAAATTTGCATTGAGTTTGACGAGGGAGAAGCGCCTGATACAAAGGGGCTCACTGTTCAGTTTCCCATGCTAGCCTAAAATACTTGTAGTCACGGTGCGACCATTTTCGCCATCTGTTGTGGACAAGAAGTCCACTGGTAACGTGGCACAGCAACCAAAAAGATGAGATTTGCAACAAAAAAACAATACTTATAAGAGGAGATGGCAAAGGAACGATGCTGGGCGGAAAGGGAAGGACTCCATTTGTGGGGTATTTCGTTGGTGTGGTGCTGGTGGGCTTGTGTTATGTGGTACATTCTTTTTGTGCTACTGATCGGGCTGGAACTATTGAAGCAAAGTTTTCGGCATGCCGATCGGGGAAGGATAGACCAAAAGGAGAAGGTTTCGTTGCGCCAGCAGCGCATCGCTGGCAGCGAGAACGGCACGGCACAGGAGGGTGAGGGCATTGTAGCCGGGGGAGTAATATAACGGAATAAATATGCTTTATGTACGTATGGTTGCCGAGGAGGAGGAGGCGGCAGCCTTATGTGCAGAAAAGTGCTACACTTTTTACCCAGCCGCAGCGTTCTCGGCCGCCCGCTCTGGAGTTGCCATTTGAGGAGGAACGTGCCGGAGCGATAGAGAGTGGGAAGAAGATAAAAGATGACGCCGGTGAGGTGGTGTAGTAGAGCAGAGTGTGGCGTCGTGGGGGAAAAGCGGCTGAAAGAATAAACAGCAGAGCGAGAAAGGGAGGCAAAATGAGGGCAAAAGAAGGGAAAAAATGAAAGGACAGAAAATGAAAACACAACTCCCTCTGCTGCACACTGATTTGTACAATTTTTTTTTCCCAACCGGTTGCCAGCCTTTTGTGTGCTGCAACAAAAAACCCGTACGCATTCGCGGGCATCTTCCAATGGAAAACCATTCTGGTTCACTATTTTCCCTGCTGGCGCTGCTGCCGCCTGCTACTGCTTTCGTTTCTCCCTTTACGCCCTCTGTTGCTCTTGTTGGTGGGCGCTTTCTTTTCTCGCTCGTGCCGTGCCCGCCGGCCAGCATCGTTATGTGGTAGGGTTTCTTCAATGGATTTATTTTTAAAATTGTCGCTCCGGTGTTAGTTCGCCATGTTTGGTTAGATGTTTTTGTTTTTGTTAAAATAGTTTGCGCCTTTCCGTTACATAAAGCTTTCCACTGCACCGCAAAGGCATTCAGATCCGGCAAGGCGGGGGGATGCAAAGGAAGGGTGTGTCTATTTTCTTTCACTTCTCTAGCAGTGGAAGAACGTAGCCTATGTTCAGTTGGAAGCATCGTTAGGAGTTGGCCCTTTTCTTTGCTTCTGTTACGAGAACAAATTTGCTCTCGAATAATTTGAGCTGGATGCTGCACATAAAATTGGGTGTTTTGCACACAAAAAATACATATTGCCAAAATGTTTTTTTTTTTGGGAATTTTCCGGAACTAGTGCGGTGCAATTTGATGGTAAAAATCCTGGTCACGGCACCAATACCATGGGTAGTTCGTACCAGAAGAAAGCATTTAATGTAGAATTACATGCAAAACTGTTTTTTTTTTGTGTGAAATTTCCGGAACTAGTGCGGTGCAATTTAATGGTAAAAATCCTGGTCACGGCACCAACACCATGGATAGTTCGTACCAGAAGAAAGCATTTCATGTATTCGTGTACTTTTTGTTGTTGTCATTACTTAATTGAACACGGAGCGAAAGTAAATAGTGTGCAGCGCACTTATCATCACCATTTTCACCGCCACTCCCCTCACCCCCACCACCGTTCGTTCTTTCTGTTGCGTTCGCGTCTGCCAAGGTTCGCTTGTTGCACCATCGCGCGCTGCGTGCTGCACTACTGTGTACGCGATCGTGTACCCCGCCGTGCCATGTGTACTGCATTTATATATCTAGGTCTCGGTGCAGACAAGACTCTGCCCCCTTACCGAGACACACACACACACACAGACACAAGCAGACATGTGGACGTCTAGCAGCCTGCCCCATTCTCCGGCCAGTGCATAATCTGCGTGCCGTCGCGGTGTGGTCGCGTGCGCTGTGCATTGTCAATCTTGTCTGCCGAACTTCCCACCCGAAACGCATCGTCCCCTCCTGGTGCAGCTGGGCTGCTGCATGTATCATCGGGTGACTCGCGGGCAGCGAGAAGGAAATAGAGCGAGAGATAGAGAGAAAAAAGCAGGAGCAAGAGCAATATGTGTGTGGGCATGCCGTTGCAGCCATTCGATGCCTAATTCAATTCGCCCTTTGCACGATGGAATCTGATATAAATAACCCGTAGGGAAAGGGAGGAGGAGGAGTGGTGAACAGTCGAAGCAGACACTGCGTGTGTCTGTGCGTCACGGCGTGCGTCTATGTACAACCGAATGTGGCTGCCGCGCTTTCGTCCTTTCCCGGGGTTTTGAGTGTGCGAGCGCACACTTTCCTCCGATGCACTCGCAATGCGGCTGCAGTGAGTGCATCCGAAGCATACAGAAGCAGTTGAGGTAAAAAATCTACCCCTCCCCCCCTTCCCCTCCCCTCCCCGCCACACACACACACACACAGGCCATGAGCAAAAGTGGTTCTTTCTCACACTCTCTCACCTATTGCCGGCGATGCCTTGCCAGGGGACGACGAACTGCCGCGAAACCAACCGCGCTTGGTCAACCGGTTGGGCAAATCGGGTTGCTCGTGGTTCGTCGCGAGCCTGCCGAACGCCGCCAGCGAACAGATCGCTGTGCCTCCGTTCTCCTCCGCTTCCGCCCTCTTAGTCGGTCGCGGGGGGGGGGTTTTGGTGCACTCGATGCATTTCCCTGGGAAACTCTCTCACGATTGGGGGAAGGGATGGGGACGGCGCGATGTTGAGAGAGGTTGCGTAGCACGGTAGTGGATCTCCTCCTGGCCGAGTTCTGCGCATACAACGGTGCTTTGCCAACGCCAGGCCGCGCTCGCGTTGGTCGATTTCGCTGCACAATTGCAAACAAATGCACCAGGCAGTATATGTGTATGTGTGTGTGCATACTGAAACGGTAGTATTAGTTTGCCGGATGTTGTCTTTACTGGGGCGCAACAAACCTGCTGCCCGCCGGGAGGGGTAGTTTGCACTAGCAGTGTAACTAGGCATTCGGGAAAAAGCCAACTAATTGGAACGCTGCGAAACCACGTCTCTTACCGCCCGTGGTTCGGGTGTTCATCACAGATCCACTGTGTGATCGATCTAAGCGTCCGAGGGGGCGTCTTTGGGAGGTTATGAGCCTCTGTGTCCTGCAAATTCCCGTGCAGGATCTGCCCGGGCAGCCCATACTGCTCTGGGCCTAACGGATCTTGCGTGCGGCGGCAAATGCCCGTGGAGAAGGGGCGTCAAAAACTGGTCAAGTACTTGAAGGGTTGGTGGGGAGGGGAGATCTGGAGGCCACCAAACACGCCTGGGCAGTTGGTGCGGGATTGCGTCCTTGCTCTCTGCGCCGCGGGGCGTTATATTGAACAGAAAGGGATAACACAGCGATGCATAATATATAGGAATATATACGAAGCAAAACATGGTTAGATGTTTGTAATGGGAAGCACACCGACGTCTCGTGCCTGAAGAACGGTAGCAAGAAGTAGATAGAGAGAAGAAGAGAGAGTGAGAGAAAGATAAGGAGAGTAAATTTTTTGTAACCGAGACCAACGCTAACGCCAAAGCATCGTGGTTTGGAGGCTGCTGCAGAAGAGTTTGTGCGTGTGTGTGTGTGTGTTTTTGGAGTTGGGAGGGACCTGTAATCGAGATAGGTTAGCTTCCCCCATTGTCTCGTCATCAGCCAATAGCAACTCCCTTGCCAAACGTACGAGGCGCACCACTGATTGAGGTTCTTTGTTCTGATGATCCATAGGAACAACAGCCCAACGACTTCTGAGGCATCTGACTTTTTCCCATTGCAATTTGCTAAAATGTTATCACTACCAAAACGCCCGAAACCAAACCCTCACTGTTGGCTGTAAGATTTTGGCTTTGGCTCTGCTTGGATTTAAACCCAAAACTAAGCGAACGTTTTGCGACGGGTCGCCGTAGCTAAGTCGGCTAGCGCATCGCTACCTGTCGTGTGCAGGTCGTGGTCAATGTTCGACCATTGATCCCCCGTCGGATGATGGGATGCTGCTCTCACACTCCTCCGGTTCCTGCTGGAATTGGATTGGAGGTCGAGACTACCACCAACCACCACACACACCACCTCCTGCTGCTGTTCGTGTGCATGTGCGTTCTTGCATGAGCGCTCGCGAGAGAGAGAGGGAGAAAACAGAGTGAATGGTTCTGCTGCTGCCTCCGTACACTTCTCTCAAACATTTCTTTCTCCACACCTTTCGATTTCAGCGCGTCAGCTGTGGTGTGTGTTCATCGCTGCGCGCGCTCTCACTTGGTACCTTGATACGATGCGGGTGCACTCTTAGTATTAGTGAGTCTTGCTGGTGTGTAAAGGAACGCGCGCGCCAGACTTGTGTGTCCGGCATGGCTCTCTCTGCCGCTTTGCCGTCACCGCACTTAGTTCGTTAGTTACCTTTCGGGGTGCATAAAACAAGAAAGAGTTGTGCGAGATGCGTGTGTTGCGATTCGATTCGAGAGCGGCGAGAAATTAGTGGATGACAGCTTGACGCTTCCCCTCGAGTGGTGAATGTGAGTAGGTTACGCCTAGAGTGAGGGAGGAAGGCGACAAATTGTGTGCGTGCGTTATGTCATGTTTGCAGGGCAGCGATTTGCTCGGTTGTTTTTACTGTTGCCGAGAATACAGAATATGTCAGCACTAGCGCTGAACCCGTTTCCATTGCGATGGGAGGCTTGGTATTAGCTAATAGAAAAGGTGTTTTTCCATGGAATAAGGGTAATCAGAGTGGCGACAGAGTCACCTAGCCAAGGTCAGAGCCACCAAAGGGCAGCCCAAACACACGTACAGAGGCGTGGGCCAAAAGTGTAAAAGGCCAACATTGATTGGCCTCGTCGTGTGTGGTGCTTTTTTATTGCCTACGTTGCTTCACATCTCCCGGCGCTCGTAGTCTCACAACGCCGCTTGGTGTAATCACTGTTGCGAAACAAACGTACCAACCAGGCAAGAGTAGTGTCGGAGGGTAAAAGCCAATCCAGCCACACAGTGCGCTCTTATCATGGGCAGAAAAGAAAGATCCCGTAGGCACACCAGGCAAACCGCACAACATGCATGTCTTCAGTGGTTTTCAGTCTATCACAACAGCCAAGAATAGTGTATAGTAGCAAAATTAAAAAAAAAAAATTGCTAGTTTTCATGTTATTAACGTGCGGAAAGAGATGTCAAAAGCGGTGTACTCTCTGGTGAGTACTCACCGCAGTACGCTGTTTGTTTGGCTGTTGAAGAGTATGCGCGCAGTGTTCGCGATGGTTGCTAGAAAGAAGGGAGAGTAGTGGCTGAAGATGCTTTCTACACTTTAAACCAACCAAAGAAAAAACATGCACAGAGTTTGCGGCGGCTTGAAATGTAACAAAGGAAAGGTGTAGGTGCACATTTCCAGTGTTAGAGCAAATCTGCCCTTAGATTCCTGTGGATATTCCTTGGGAGTTTTCAGGCAATTTGGACTGTAACATTAGTTTCATTAGGGCTTCCAAGAACAGTTTGAAGAGTTAACGAACATGTGGAATATGTAGGTTTGTATTTTCACGTACTGAATCATCAAACTTTAAAGTTTTATGAATCATTGGAGAGTCTAGATGCTTCAAAAAGTCACAAGTCTCTAAACAGTCAAGAATATCTACGCATGCTTGAATCATTATCGAGTCAACTCTTTCTGACGTCATGGTTCATGACTCTTTAGAGGCTAAACATGTTTTTGAGTTATAAAAACCTGAATCTTACAGATTTTTGAAGAATCATTCATCCCTCAACATTGCGGACTCATTGGATTCACTTGGAAGATTTCTGCAATCGTGGCTGAAAGTGTGACCCATGTTTAATGAATGTTCCAACCCTCATAAAAGCTTCCATTGCAAAGAAATTGTCTCGCCTCGGTTCGTTCGTAGCCACTTGCACTTTAAATGCACACAATATCTGCGCCCCAATGCTGCTATTAGCGGCGAGAACCGAGCGCAAATCGTGTTTGGTTCGCTTACCAACCGTCACCAACCGGTGTGTGTGTGTGTGTGTGTGTGTGTGTGTGTATCCTAGATTGGGGTGCTCTCTTACCGTGCCACGAGGTCAACTGCTTTACGCAAAAAGGGGGGCGAGCTTGGACGAAAGAAACAGACAGCGAGAGAGAGAGAGAGAGAGAGAGAGAGAGAGAGAGAGAGAGAGAGAGAGAGAGAATGGAAAAGCGATTTTTCTATAAGAACTAAGGGTAGACAATCGAGAGTGGGAAAGGGATGACCAAATAGAGAGAGAGAACGTGCTCGAGACAGCGACAGCAGCAGAGTGTGGTGGCGCTAATGTGAACGAACAGTTGGTTTAAGCGAACAGCAACTGTTTGAAAATCCGCGTTTCGCCCTGTGTTGATTGGAAACGCGCGTGTGCACACAGCAGTCGCACAGAAGCGCGGCGTTGCATGAAACGGAAAACATTGAGAAAGAGAGAGAGAGAGAGAGAGAGAGAGAGAGAGAGAGCGAACCCCTCGATAAGAATTGAGTGTTCGGAAAAGGGAAGAAGGGTGTGTAACAACCTATCTCCTTTTGCTCTAGCAGCTGTTTTTGCCGAACTCTGCCAGAGTTAATGCGTGCGACTCCATCACCAACACCTAGGCAAGGGTGGCACTCACGACTGTTGCGGGCTGTTGTGGGGTAGCAGGGCTCTTAATTATGCGAGAGACACGCAACTCTACGCACACCGACACACACGGCGTTGGCAGATCGGTTGCCTTCTAATGAGTCATTTGACATTTAGTGCCGCTCGTACACAACGATCAGTTGTAAAGAGTGTGTTTATGGTTTCTTAACAGCGATCAGATGCCACTAAAACGGAAAGGTAAAAACAGGGACAGGCAGGGGCATTCGAGCTAAGGATTAATCGAACGTGTTGCGTTGGCAAAGCGGTTTCTTGCACAGATAGGCCCGTCTTTGTCTTGTACTTTGGTCACCGGAGGAGTCCTGCGGACGGTCGTCTTTGATAAGATTGCGCTGTGTGTGTCTGTGTGTGTGGCTGAGAGAGTGTCCACCGGTGGGACTCACCCCGTGGAAAAAGGGATGCGTTCACCGCCAACCGCTGACTGCATTTCCTTTAACTAACAGGCGCCTCCCTCTGTCCTCCACACGGTTTCGGGTGGCGTTTTGAGCCCGAATGGGTTCATCTCTATGCTCCACATTATTGCATAGCGACACTGCCTGTCTCTCTGTGTGTGTGTGTGTGTTGTTGCGATGAGGTTAAAGCGAAAAGCGCAAATCGAAGGGTGAAAGCAGCTCGTTCGTCGCCCATCGATCTGAAGACGATCGATAGCAACGTAGCCGCGCGATGTTTTTTTTTTTTTGGGGAGGGGGCGTGGGACACAAATCGAGCATCCGGTGTGTGCCACTCTCGCTGGTTTTGGTGCAGTGTACTTTCACCTAACCTTTCCCTCGGTGCCGCAAATATGTCGCCTCGCTGTGTAACGTACCGCGTCAGTGAGTGCATGCAACCGGTCTAGGCTCGCACGTCCGTTCCTCGCTTATCATCTCGTGATATGGTCGTTGGTGAGCGGCTGGTTGCATTTCCTCCTGTCTTGTGGTTCACATTGTGTGGGAAGACATTGTTAACAAAAAAAAAAAAAAAAAAGATCCACTTTGGATGGACCGCTACTTTCGGCGTGAAGAAAAAAAAAAGAGGAATGCACGCAGGCGACGAACTTCTCTCTCCCGTATCTTTGCGCTAGAATGCGCCGTATGCAAATTGCTGCGATGCACACTTTTCCGAAACATTATTATGTACAATGACCTTCCACACAAAACCCTACGGGAGTGTAGCTGGCACTCAAAATGGCGCGTTATCCAATTGGCCTGACGGGGGGAGCCTACGGTTTCTGTCTTGCTCGCTTCTTTCTCCAATTTCGCTTGCAATGGACGGATATGCAGCAGGTTCCCTGTGCCGCCTCGTTGAATATCGACAGCTCTCTCAGTTGCTTTGCTTATTTTTCAGCGTTTGGTTTTTTTTCTTTCTTTCTTCTTCTCTCTAGTTTCCTCTTTGCTCTTTGCAAGGTGTGGTGGCTATCCCCCAATACATTGCAACCCTCCTCGCACGGTCGCCATTTTATAGCCATTTTAATTAGAGTGTTTTGTGGTTTGCTCTTCGCCCCGTGCTGTGTATTTGTTCGCTGTGGCTTTGTTCCGCAGAGTGGGCACTGCTGTGTTAGCCGTTTCATACGCGTTGTAGCGAACGGAAATGCGAAATTGGCGAATTCCAACTGGACCTTTAGCAACCTGTGAACACGAGAATTTTTCTTATTGGGTGTTCTTGCGGCGAAACGTTCGTCGCTTCTTACTGTCCCATCGCGGGAGTTTAGGGAAGAATGCTTTTAAATGGGGGGGGGGGGGGGGCTGGGCTGCGGGGGGAGGGGAGCGCTCGGATTAAATCATCATCGTTCTATCGCGATGAACGGGTGACGCGTGGAGGATTGTTGTGTGTGTTAAACAAATCTCTCACAAAACAGGGTAACTGTCAGTAGTGTGAGTGTGCGTATGAGTGCATTAGTACTGGGAACTGTTTTGTTTGTGTGTGTGTGTGTGTGTGTGCAGTGAGTGGCAGCAGAAAGGGGAAGACTTTTCTACTCAATTTTTCTCTTTGGTTTCGCGCGGGGTTCGTCGCTTGCAAATCCAATATCATCTTCCTCCCCCCCTCCCCCCCCCCACCCTTCACGGAGAAGGGAAGAGCAACCTGTGTGAGAGGCGATAGAGGGATCTCACACAGAGCCACCCCACTGGGACGTGGTTGGGGGCATGCTAGCGTTGCGTCAAGACCGGCAAACACTCTCAACCCCCCCTCCACCAGCCCACACCCTGAGTGTGTGTGAGAGAGAGAGTGGTGACGGTCGGGCGAGAATAGATTGGTGAGCGAGAGTGTCTGAAACATCTGAGAAGACATGAATGAAAGGCCGCAAACCCTCTCCTACCCCACCTCCCTCCCTCTCTCTCTCCCCCTCCCCTATATGGGTTAGTGTCTTTGGCGGTGAGTTGAGCAAACTGTTCCCCTGGAATCTCTCTTTCTCTCTCTAAGTTTTGTTTTTTTTATGGGTTAGTGTCTTTGGCGGTGAGTTGAGCAAACTGTTCCCCTGGAATCTCTCTTTCTCTCTCTAAGTTTTGTTTTTTTTTATGCTCTATTTATCGCTCTCTCTCTCTCTCTCTCTCTCTCTCTCTCTCTCTGTCTCTCTCTCTTCTTTCTTTCTCTTTCTTCACTCGCACTAAGCAGTGAAGAATCGGATTGAAGTGTTGAAAGTGGTTGGGTGGTCTGGGAGCAGCCCGCCCGTGCAGACACTGGCACGGTTGTTGGTCTGCTTCGGTACGACGGTGCATCATTTGGTGTTCGGGCGTTTGCGACATGCGATCGCGAGGTGCTTCCGCGTCTGTCTGTGTGTGTGTGCGTGCGTGTGCGTCCGTGGCGCGGTGTTTTTTTTTTTTTACAAACGCTATACGGCCGCAATCCGTGATCATCCCGTATCCGGCAGACTTCGGGATGGCGTAGGACAGCACGGCACCCGTGTGTAGCCTTCGCACTTAAGGGCCCAAAGGTCCCGGTTCGGTTCGGTCGCCGGATGGTAGAGACGGTGAGGACACGAAGCGCCTACGCACAACCGCGCTGCGACTCCTGCCCGCACATCGGCATACAGAGCGTTCGCTGGGGGCGTTCAGATTCGCCTGTGAGCGGCGAGCGTTTCTTGTGTCTGCACGAACCCCTCAGCCAGTAGTAGAGCGGGGGGGGGGGGGAAGCAATCGAGAAAAAGTGCGGCAGAGGTGTGTGGGGCCTACAAAAAAAAAAACCTTGGGTTGAGCCACAGTGTAGATTTAGGGGGAGCAGTTCCCGAGAGGAAATTGTCTCAGGGTTTCTCGCCTGTGTGTGCTGCGGGCCAGATCAACTTTTTGGAGCATTGGGGGGGGGGAAACGGGGAAACCTGTGTAGGGGCGTCCGCGCGAATGCGTCCTCAACCATCTTTTGTTATCGGGCAAGTGTTCAACTATCAAACGGCAGTAGCAGCAGCAGCAGCAGCAGCAGCCAGTAGTAGCGGTCCTAACGTCGGTCAAGAAACAAGAGTGCGCCTGGTGCGTGTTTGTGGTTCTGTGTTTGTGAGTGCGTGCGTGTGAGTGACAGATAGGAGTAGAGCTCCCTCCCCCCCGATGCGTGTTATAGCCCCATAGGATAGATAGGTGGTGTTGGTGTATGTGTTTCCCGGTCTGCAAACGGTTGAATGTGGGGGGGCACATGCGAACAGAGAGAGGGTCAGCGGTCGTCGGCACAGCGATCAAATCCCACCACCCAGCTAGTCTGCTTCAATGAAGAACAAGCAACAGCAACCATCGCCACCAAAGAAGCAGAAGAAGCAGCAGCAGCAGCAGCAGCAGCCGCAAACGCAGCGCCAGGAACAACTGGAGCAGCCGCAGCAGCATCAGGCACAACAGCGCTCATCACCATCACGCTACTATCAGCAACAGTATCAAGAACCGCTGCCAAAGAGAAGCTTGGACGATATCATGCTGAGCTCGTACTACATCTATGTGAGTAGTCAATGGAAGGGACGGGGTGAATAGTGAGTGAGCGAACGAGCGATGACGGTGCTCTATTTTCACCATTTTGTTGGTCGGTTTGTTGCTGTGTGTCCTCTAAGAAATCCTCCTGCTAATAGTGGGCCTCCATTGCGCTAAACAAAAGAGCAAGAGAGAGAGAGAGAGAGAGAGAGAGAGAGAGAGAGAGAGAGAGAGAGAGCGAGAAAGGGACAAAGACAGCCGTAGGATGGGGTGTTTGAATGGTTGCGGTTGCTTACCTGCGTGCTTTTGAAAATCGGGTGTAACAAGATCGATTACGCAGCGGGCTTTGTTGGTTTGGGCAGGGGGCGCAGGAAGGGGATTCAATTCAACGCAGCAAGTAGGAAGAGAGTCAGTGGGGTGAAACGAAAGGGGGGGGGGGGGGGGTGGACGATAAGAATAGATTTTTGCGGCTGAAACAACAGACTTTCCCTCGCGGTGGGCTGTGTTGTTAGGAAAACACGTAGAGATTCAAACGCGTCACAAGCGACGGGGGGGCGAGAGAGAGGGCGATGGGTTGGGAGGCACACACTGTGTCGATCGAGGTATTTTTGCGAAGAATGTGAAATCACTGCGTGTGTGCGTGTGTGCGTGTGTGTGTGTGTGTAGGGGTAGAAGCGTGTGTTGTCCCGTCGAATTGGTTGCGACTTGGTCGTCAAACCATTCATGCAATCTCCATCTTTTTTTTTCCTTTCTCTCTCTTTCTCGAAGCAGCGGCTAACCACCCGCGAAGATGATGGGGTCGCACAGGGGCCATCATCGACCGGGTGTGTGTATGTGTGTTTTTGTGTGCGTTGGAGACCGGCCGGAGTGGAGAAATAAATCAAATAAGGGTGGCTAAACGGGGGATCATCGCATGCGAAGAGAGGCGATTGTTTTTCTCTTACATACAGTGTATATATATATATATATATATTTCTCTCTCTCTCTCTCTCTATCTCTCTCTATCTCTCTCTCTCTCTCTCTCTCTATCTCTCTCTCTCGCTTGTACGGGGGTTGATTATTGTTTTGCTGTTTTGTTTTGGTGTGTTTTCGTGCCTTGTTGTTGGTGCGGCGGTCTGCATTTGATGTGCCCTTCCCCCTCTCCCCCTGCCCCTGGTGGGCGTTGGTGGTGGTTGTGGCGGCGGTGGTACACTGGAATATTCCACTCGAACCGTTAGTAACCAGTGTGACGTAGAGGCAGAGGTTAGCAAGGGGAAAAAGCCATTCAGGCCCGTATACTGACGATCCGTCACGCTTTTAATGCACGTCTGTGCTAGAGAGAGAGAGAGCGAGAGAGAGCTGGAAGAAGGGCAGAAGGACAACATGTTGTAGTACCGCCACGGTTAGGTCCCCTTCGATCAGGTCATCTTCGTGCGGGTGTCTCATTGAAAAATGGCCCCGTTTCTGGAACGTTTGAATTTGCTGAGAGATGCGCCAATCTCCGCGAATCTTGGATGCTCCAACAACTTCCGAGCGATAGGTGCTAGCGGATGATGCTTGTTAGTGCTTGTTGCGGAAGTGGCAATAGAAAGAGAGCAAAGAGAGTGTTTCGAATCACACACACACAC
>AXCO02005028.1:0-19177 GCA_000473525.2 Anopheles melas | reverse complement strand
CAAGCGGACATCTTCAACGTCGGCTGTAAAGAAATGTGGTACACGACGGCTTTCCTAAACCACAACAGCTTTATTCCCTTCTGTACCCTGTGTTGCGTCTAATGTACCATACAAATGCGTACGTCCGATCATGATCGGTACCGTTGCCAGATGCATACCAGCAGCACGATTACAAATCTCGGTACGCGTACACCCCAGGTAACCACAGTTTTCCAGAAATCCATAAAAACCTGCTGTTGGTGGCGCGAGCGGCAACCTAATCGACCGCAACAGAGCTCGGTGGCAATTGTGCAGTGATCGTGTGTACACACGCTCTTTGGCCATCGATTGGCCCCCGGGTGGACCTCCGGCGAAGCATTTACTCGGGTGCGCGGATCGTAAATTAGCTACAGGTGGTGGCGCTGCTGCCCGGGAAGGTGTAAACTATCGAGTTCAACCGTGACTCACGAGTACGCGAGACGCAATTAGTGATCTTTAGAGTTCACACCGGGCCAAGTTTAGGGGAGTTTAAATCTCTCTCTTTGCCTCGAAATCTTATCACTCTGCTGTATCGGGGAGGTGTTCAGTTCCGAATGCGATAATAATCGGACAAGCAAGTTCTTGTCCCGTGTATGCACACAAGTGCACATTGTGCTTGATGCGGGACTGGGTAATAGAGTCGTGACTGAGCTGCAGCAACTGTCACGACGGGGAGGAGCAGTGTTGTGCGATACATTACGACATCTGACGTCTGCCTAACCGTGACCAAAACGTGCTCGGCCAACTTACAACCCGGCCGGCAGGGTATGGGCCCTCTCTCCTCTTGCTCGCTCATGATCACACAGGAGAAAGTTCAAGCATCTCAAATTCTTGGCGCTACTTTCTCACACTCATCCGCCGGCCCCCGGCAGGGAACTTGAAAGCTGAAGGAAGCTGACAACCACCCAGTGCCAGGTCACCACTTTCTTCGATGGGTTGCATCAAGGTGATACGGTAAGGGGGGGGGGGGGTTTGGTCAGAGGGCGATAGGCAAATCCCGGGC
Organism: Anopheles melas; assembly: GCA_000473525.2. Classification (NCBI taxonomy): domain Eukaryota; kingdom Metazoa; phylum Arthropoda; class Insecta; order Diptera; family Culicidae; genus Anopheles; species Anopheles melas. Next base: position 18,156 of record AXCO02005028.1, on the reverse strand, counting down.
TGGTCAACTCGGCGCTGGAAGCAGTGAAAACCGTTCCGAAGGAGAAAGCGAAAGCCTACTGCTGCTGCACCAAAAGGCAACGTAAACGTACCTAGGGCAAAGAGAACGCGCGGCCAGTTAAACGACATCCATGACGGAATCGACGAAATGCAACAACAATAACAACAAACGGCTCTTGTCCCTACGCGTTGGACCGTTTTGGGGTGGGTTTGGTAACGCTTTTGCCACCGCGGGAAGATGATGTCTCAGGTGCTCACAGGATGATGTGACTCGGTAAGTGACTCGCTGCTCCAACAAACACAAGACAGACAGTGTCTCGCCACAGGGATCGCGCGGCTGAACTGAAGGGAAAAATAAACACTGCTGGGCATAAGCACACACACACACACACACGCGCGGTTACGATGTTACTGTTTTCGTAACCATGTAGTCGTCCGTGGCAATCTGTGGAACGCGTAAAACGTGTCGTTGAAGAGAAAATGTACACTGTTTTTTGTGGTTGATGGAAAATGAACCTCAAAACGCTTCCCAGCTAGAGGAGGTCGTCGCAGTTGCTTTGGCAAAAAACATAAGTAGTGAGCCGAATGGAAAGGTGAGGGAACAGTAATGTTTTCTTCGTCCGACATGGAAATCCCAGCTCAGACACGGGTCGCTCCCCCCATTGAAGGTAGTTAATCAACAAATAAATTAGTACGGCTCAGCACGTGCTTGACCCTTTATGTCTCCCTGCAGACATTCACGCGCTGTTGCTAGCTCTTATTCACTTTCCAAATTGGATCAAAGATCAGCATCTCAGCCACACCAAGGGCCTACGACGACGTTGGGTCACCAACAAGTTTGCTAGCACGACAACACTTTTCGTCACTTATCCCTCTTTCATCTTCAGTTGTCTTGCTACGCACCGATAGACGCTCCTTGTTACGCGTCACGATTTTATGTCCATCGTTATGCCCTACCAGCGACAAGGTTCAACAGACATCGTCTTTTTGGTGTGGAACACCAAAGGCAAACAGAGCGAAAGAGAGGGAAGCAAGGGCCAACCACGGGCCATGTGTCAGTGGCATGATTTGAACCGCAACATAAACCACATGCTTCCGTAATTCTCTGCTCCGGCAGCCACTGCTGTGCACGGTACGTGTTGTGCAAATGGTCTTGAGAGAAAAACGAAAAACTCCAAACCTGCTCCAACATGACAAGACGTAGATGGGAAAGTGGTACTAGTAACTAGTTTTTTTTTGTAAGATATTAAACAAACTTTTTAATTATTTTCTTCTACTGTAAAAGAACCTAAACCGGAGGATGGAAGGTACACCAAAAGTACACTCCATATTGTTAAAAAGTCAATTGTGCTATACTTGGTTAGGGCAAATTGCTGTTGTGTCATAACAAATTATGGTGACGTTCCCTTCTGTTTTTAGTTGGTGCAGAACTACGTTGCATTCGCCACAATCGCGAATAAATAGTTTAAAATTGTGAGGTAGTTAAACCACCACTAAAAGGAAAAAACCAACAGTTTCGTTAGAATCTATGCATAAAAAAAGAAATATCAGTTCCATAGAATTTATAATTGATTGAACGGGTAAAACAGAATTAAGAACGAGCTTCTTATCAGATCACCCAAGAAGAATACAAACCGATCTCTTATCGATGTAATCAGACGTACGCTCGTGGTGTCGGGCTAAACGCTCGGACTAGCACAGCGCAGGTAGTGAGTTTAAGCCTTGTTTGAACCCTAGAATAATATATTTCTGTTTGTCCATTAAAAACACATCAACACATGGTGTGGAAACCTAAGTGTCGTTCTATTGCGAATGCGTACGTTATTCTCACCAACAAGGAAACCATTTTGTACAATCACATCTTCGATGCAGCCTCAAAACAATTGGCAGCCGATCAACCAAACAAAAACCTCCCCAAAAACAAGATGACGGTGCGAGAGAGGTTGGACCTCAATTGAAATCTTTCTCGAACACAGTGACGTAAGCCTTTGTGTGGACTGTGTATAGAAAAAATCGTTAAGGAAGAAGATCGCGTAAGCGTAACGAAACAAAAACCCACAAAAAAGAATTGATCGTCTCAAGAAAAAAAACCCTATCCGAAAACGAATCGAAACTAAACAAATAAATTAGTGGTAATTTCGAGGCACGATCAAACGTCGCTCAAACCGCCAACATAGCAGGCAGTGTGTATATATATGACAATCCGGAACCGCCATTAACTACCACCGATCGCGGAGTGATGATGGTGAGTGACAGACCGTGCGGGTGGGGTTGGCGGCTGCCGGCAGATTGCATCACTCTCTCATCAAAATGGTTCAAATTCCAGACCCGCCAGAAGACGAGCGACAAGTATCATAAGCAATATTTAAACCAATACGAAACGAAAATAGATCCCGCAATTAAGTATACACATTCCGTTAGTTTTGATATTTCTCCACCACCATGTCGCCGCAGCAATTCGATGATGGGAATGGCGTGGAAATGATATAATATGTTGTGATGAAAGTACTTTACTTCGGTTCCACTCCGCTTTGATTGACCAGATGGGTCCAAACCCCTATCGTTTGAAACAAGATCAACCGTAACGCGGTGTGTCGTCTGACGTTCGTTGGCGGGGCACGACAGTTTTGCTTTCCATTTGTCATGGTTCGTCGGAAGCGTTGGGAGAATTTTCTACTCTCGCGTCTAGGGGGATGATCCATGGGGCGTGAGGCCGGAGCAGGAAAGTTGCCAAGATAATCATCATTATTACTCAATCGAATGCAGCAGCACAAGAAGCAGTCGGCCGCAGCCTCTATCGCCGACTATCACCCATAACACATTGTACCACCACTACCACCGACTTTGGCTGCGGAACGATCGGGAATGGGTGGAAAACCGATCAGAAATTCCACTTTCAGCCGCCAAGCTGCTACGACTGTTCGTACGCTCCGTTCCGTTTAGCGGCCGGGTAGTAGCAAAGTGGGGTTAATTTCATGGAAATATTTCACCCTTCTCACCAGCAGTGTCCCACTTCTGCCGATCGTTTTCTTCCATACGACCCTCCGACAAACCGATCATCATCGATCACAGCCCGGGAAACGCGGCGACTCATATTCGATTGTTTTATAGAAGATTATTATTTTCGTTCCACATAATAGGGCACAAACCGGACGTGCGAGATGAAGATGAGAGTGAGACGAGGGAAATGTGAGGCGAATTGCGGATCAAGTTCGCCCACCCCGCAGAGATCGCGCGCGCTAAGCCTGTATTATGTGCTGATACGGCCAGTAGCATAAAACCATTTTCATCTCGCCTTCACCTCTTTTATCTCGTTACTCTGCTGCGGTTGCTGCTGCTTCTGGCGTAGGGTCTTATTCAATCAGAGATGACGTACGTACGCGCAAGAGCTATGCGCTCCAAGAAGTCGTTGATGCAGTGCAGTTGGGAAATAATTGCCTTTTGCTGCAGCATAACAAAAGAGCAGCAGTCGGACGGCGTAGAGACGACGACCTCCACTACCACACACATAATGTTTCTGTATTTGCCACACATAATATCTCGCGTGCCGTAGTAGGTCTACCAGACGTACGAAGGCACTCGCTCGGCAACTCGCTAGCAGCTCCAAGCCAGCAATTTCAGCTTAACTTTGGATTTTTGTTTACGCTACCGAAGGAAATGCAACCGGATCTTACAGACATCAGCTCCTCTCCATTTACACACACACACACATGCAATGCATACTGCTTGCCGCATTCGTTTCAGACCTTGGGCGGTACCACTTTTTCACTCCCCTTTCTTTCCTTGCCCATTTCCATAACCCAGCAGCAGCAGCTAATGATTTGTGTGTTGGAATTTGCCTTTTTTCTGGAGTCTCTTCTGGAATTGTTGGGTGTTGCTTGGCTTCAGGTTTCACCTTGCACCAACTTTTTCCAACGAAGATGCTGCTGCTAAGGCCGGTAATTAAAGCGCGAGTGTCTAGCAGTGGATCTAAGTATTGAAAAAAATGGCTCAAGATAAATTACAACGTGCATGGGCAAGTAGAGTTGGCTCTTGGGCGTTGGACAAACATGCATGCCCCGCGGTGGAATAGAATTCATCTGAATCGGCATCGACAGAAGTACTATTTCTAGCGTCGACAAGCATTACAGCACGTTTTATCGTTAAACCATGCCCTCGCCGATGTATTTGATATGTGTTATTACTTGGAAAGAGTTCCGGTGCTCCGAGATGTGAGTACTCCGAGATGTTGAAGTAGTTATCCGCAATATCTTAATGATACGGTTATTTTTGGAAAGCATACACCGAAAACCTAAACACAATTAACTCCAAGACATTTGAGGTACCTAAAAATAAAGCACATGTCTCATTTGTTTCATTTGCTTTCCACAACATCTTCGTTGTCCGGGCGCCGACGGATTCGTTACATATCGACGGACGGTTTAATATCGGCAGGGTCTTGAAAGACTGGAAACGCTCCAAAACTTGCCAACCCACACACACATGCCGATCGGGGTTTGTTTTAATGGTGATTTTGTGTATTTCGCCCGGCCAGAGTCCTACGATCGCGGCGCGTGATTTTAAGAGCGACACAGAATTCGCTGCGGCGCGCCAACCTCGGACGTACTCCCACGGAAGAGAGAAAAAAAAACCACCACCCCAACGAGCGAGAAGGTTGCCTTCGGCTTACTGAAAGCTGCCGTCATCATCAGGCGCTAACCTCACAGTGTCTAAGTGATCTCGTGGTAGTGGTAGTAGTAGCAGCTGTACAGTATCTTCCACACCGGTCCGGTCCACAGGTAAATAACCCATTACTACCCCTGCCCGGGTGGCGAATGCATGACATCAAGCGGGAAGAGTGTGGGCGCAGAAAAAGAGGTGTCCTCTCCCACCCTGCGCCTCCTCCTTGTAATTCGCTCGTCGTCGTGTGACCTAGCCCTCAATTTCATCACAAACACACACACGCATACGCCCAACAGATGATAGATGGCAAATAGAAGCATCAGACGCAAGAATGTCAACGCTTGAAATAACAAAATCGTTGCGGCTAAGGCGGCTTCTTGGGCTGACAGACAAATTGGCAACCGTTGGCCGACAACAACACTCTGTTGGGGGTGTTAAATATTTATCAATGAATGAAATCATTTTGGTGGTTGGGCTTGGAATAGAACAAACAGGAGGCAGGAAGTGTTGATGTATAAGGCAGAGAATATGATTATGAGGAAGGTGACAGTAAACCATCTCAAAATGTAATTAGTGTTCATTGATGAAACAGTGTTCCCGTCTGAAATACAATCATAACGTGTATAAACACTGCTTTATGGTTGTGACTTTGTTTAACAAGTCACTGTATTCAATCTTGTTGGAAATAGAGAATTTGCTCTAGCATATTCTTAGACAGAACAACAGCGTGTTAATAACTTACATTGGTTACACTCAGTCGAGCTTATCGAAGAGCAAATAGAAAAACTCCATTTTTCCAATACACAATCTGTGTTTTATTTACGTAATTTCATACAAAAACAAGAAAAAGAAGAAAGAAAAATCTGCCCTGAAGAATAATTCATTATTTTAATTATTTAAGTGCCCTCTCCTTCGAGCATGACTGGCGGAGTTGATGTTTTGTTTGTTTTGCGTCAGGAAGTAATTCCAAGCCCTTGCGGCAAGGAACGCCACACACACACACACACATCTCAGGAGAAGCAGCCACACAGTTTGTGACAGTCATCGTATGTGCATTAAAAGGGGCGAGAAGAGAAAAGTTACAAAATCAAAAGCAAAAATATGGCTCGACCTTGTGGCGGAAGCATAAAACCGCCGATAGCTTTACAGCATGATCGGAGAAGTGTAACTTTCGGGTTATGCCTTCCACATCATATAGGAAAAAACTGTATGAAAAAAGCGACTAATACTGCGGATAACCAGACTGATGAGTTTTTCTGACCCCTTTTTTCGAAATGGCTCTGGAAGAGTAGTACCGTCTGCAGTTGCATGCTAAGGTGCGATTATGTAGCTACGCCCTTATTTTTAGTCGCCCATCTGCTATGGAGCTCTCACTGCAAGGGGGTAAGGGTTTTCCTACCAGTGATAGTGTTAAGGAAATTGGAATGCGTGCAGTAGAATACAGTAACATACATTATTCACACCATATTTTACGGTCATTTTAGAAGCTGATTTTATATTGGACATACAACGGAACGAAACAGTGATACTGATTCTAGCGAACATGGTGTGAATTTAACGATCGACAAAAGAAAAAGTCACACGGAACTTCAACACGAATCATCTGACGGTGTATTGTATGAATTACTCAGAACATACTATGAACTAAGATCTGAGAGATGAGAATATTTACATCTTAAATAAATAACTTCAGTTTTCTGGGAGGGATCAGATGATTTAAATGTAGATACGCTAGTCTCTGTAAGACCCAGCTTGATTCCATTGGTTATTAGGCTGTCAAGAATTCGCGCTTTAGAGTTCAGAATTGAGAATAATCATTCAAACTGAGATCTCAGATATCAGAGACAGCTCTGAAGGCGCACATAGCGTTGAAGGGAAGTTAGCCTTAGAACTACAAATCACAAAACCTTGAATACTAGAACACTAATTAACTATTTATTTTACTAAAATAGAAAATAAAATAGAGAGAACCTCCCTTAATCCTTAAACAAAGATCCAATTCTTAGTGAGGCTTGCTATCCATGTGTCATATCTAAAGTAAACACTTGCAAACATGTGTAATATATTTCCATATATCAGTCAAAATTTAAAGTTTTAATGATTCTTGAGATCTAATGCCGCACTGAGAGGGTCCATTGGGAGTTACATTAGTAACTCACATTATATGATATCCAAAACATTAGGAAACTATTAAATATTTAGGATTAACAGCGACAGTTTTACATATACACAGAAATATATATTTTACCAAGCTTTCACCTATGCGGTAGCGTCTGAGAATCGAGACCATCAGATGAAGCTTGCCCCAGGCGCTTGCTATACCTTCATACACAGCCATGTGGCGCGTGACTTTCGTCCGACTTGCTGGGTGTGCCTCGGTGTACATAAATTATAATATTCCCATCAATATGTGGGTCATTGTTAAATCGATACCGTAAAAGCGCAATAGAACATCAACTCCAAATCAAACGTATTGAACCGGTAGTATAAGACGGTGCATGTTTTTCATGGTCAACAACTTCTTCGCACGATATACACATCTTTGCCATTTGAAAAATTATCCATATCGATCATAAAAATAAAACAGAGATATTGGTTTATCCAATCTATTTCACTTATGTTTAATGTTCGTAAACACATCCGCTAAACACCACAATCTTGAACGAAATACCGTTTCTCATTACGATGTTTTAGAAAACATCCACTCCCTTCTAATCTTCACCACCAGTGGCAGTTAGCGGCATTTCAAACGAACTTTGAACCGATTTCCATTAACACCTACTTTAACAACGTGCCGCGCCACCTTGCCTCTCCTGTCACACATCGATCGGTCGTGTAAACGCGGCAATCATCATCCTATACGATCGCGGGGGAAAAAGGGAAGAAATGTGGGGAAAATCAAAGATCGTTTCACTGTTCATTCGGTTCCCCTTGGTGTCTGTGTGTGTTCGGCATGGGTGTCTATGTTCCGGCACCATTCGGAAATTAGTCTCGGAAAATCATCCCATTTTCCACTGCTTCGGTGATATCATTGGATTGGAATTTTGGAGAGGGTGAAAGAGAGAGAGAGAGAGATATTTTTAAGATGCAGTTAACTGGTGCTGGAATAACAAATCAAGCAAAAACAAAACCGAGGGTAAGCTTTAAATTAAAATCCGTTCCAGTCATTCTACCACTGAAGCGCCATCTCCCACCCAGCCCAAACATTCCCGGCAGGCAAAACAATGTAGACAAAAAAGGACCCCCCAAAACCCCGCCAGACACGGATAGATCTCGCAAAACAGCATCGGCTAAATTTAGTATGACGCAAGCCTGTCTTTGCAAATTAATGATGAGTTTCTTGCAGTAGCGGCAAAAATCGATGGCCAATGGGGGAGGGGTTGGTTGTCACACACTCGTGTGCCGGGTGGTTTGGTACACAGAATCGGCGGATCGTGACATCATCAACAGTCACACACAGTTTGCTTTTTTTGCCAAAGGAGGGGTGATGGCGGTTCGTGTTTGTGTTTTTCCTTCTGGTTCTAGTACACACACACAACACTGTTGCACCTTTCACCGTAAAGCGACGCAAAGCCAACGGAAATAGAAATGCTCCGAAAATGGATTCCAACGGTCCAAATACATTAGGGTTTTTTTTTGTGCTCCCTAAACAGTGCCATATATTCCCTTCTCTCTCTCTTTTCTGCCTATGGGGTGCTGTGTCTGGACAGTGCGCGAATTTTTGGAACTTGATTTCTCCTCGCACTTCCCCCATTTATTTAAACGAATCGTTTTTATGTGTTTCTTAAACATCATTTTATTTACTTTGTTTCGTGTTCATTTTGGCTAACCAACACTAGAGCACACGGATGCACTTTCTAACGCGGATTGGCATGGAGAGAAGAAATATTGCGGATATTTTTCTTTCCATTGTCTTAAAAGAAAGTTTTGCGGGCCCAAACAGAAGGGGCGTGTGCTGGCGGGTCTTATTTATTTAATTTATGTGTTCTTTAGTTTGCTCAATCTGTCCCTGTCTCTCGCTCTTTCCTTTTCTCAGTTTTTTTTTTTTTTTTTTGCACAAACCTCCTAACCCACTAAACGTGAGTAGCATGTCGATTTGATGATGTTCGGTGCATTACCAATGAGGTCGCGGCAGTTGGCGTGAGTGGCCGCCTATGGGAGGCGTTGAGGCGAGTTGTGCCGCGCTGGTGGATGTTTTTTTTTTAGACTCCCTTAACATCACAGAGCTTACGGATGCGGAAAGGGGTAATAAGGTACGAAACCACCGATAGGGTCAACGGTAGTTTCTGCTCTCTAATGCTTCGGATGGATGTTATAGTGGGTGGCGTTACATCTTAACACACTCTTCAGGACAATCGAACCGGCCCACGGATCGTACGATAGGTGTTAGGTTTAAGGCTGGTGAAAGAGTATCACTGATGCCTTTCCTCAAGTGCCTCTTAGCCCGATTCATCAAACCGAATCTGGACAGCTATTGCTGTGTGAAAATGGCGATGCATATTCATGACGCTGGCTATAAATATACACACAACATGGCAAAGATAATGTTTTTCCACACCTCCGTAAGCTTTGCCGGACAGATAACGAGCGACTTGATTGAAATGAATAAATAAATCTACATTTGGTTTATTTTTGTGACACAAATTGAAGTAGTTTGAAGCCTCAAATATATCATAAAAAATGCAATCTAAATTAATATAACCATTTCATAGCCAACGTTACCCTTAACCATGCCACTACTAAGGTCCAAACTTTATATAAACGGCGGCAAAGATACATATTGAAAGCCTGATTTACGCAACATCCTCAATCAACTACAGCAGGACATCATTTTGCCTAATTATACTGAATATTTCAAAACAAAAATCGACCACAGAATAATACAAATCGAGTATCTAGAACACCATACATGTCTAGACATTCATTAATCTCTGGTAATTTATGAAAGTTTATTAGTCCATAAACTATTATAGATTAATATTATCCAATCAGTTATCAATAGATATCAATAGATATCAATAGGCATCAATAGACATAACTAGTTTAACCGTCAATATAACCAATTAAATAAATAACATAACATAAACTGTGGATGCGTCATACTAAACTATGTAAAAAGGTCCGTAAATTGTTTAAATCTAGGTTCAAGTCGACATTGTTTCCTAGCGAGTTATAAGCACTTATAATTTTTAATAAGGGATCGTTGAATCCAAAATTAATCGATCCGAAATCTATGTTGAATAGTGTCCTGGATCTTAACATTCTACTGGGAGCCTGAAAGTTCAATTTAGTAACAATTGACGGGGGCGTCTAAGAATCCACTAATAAGTTTGTGTATAAATAAGCACTGAGCCGTCTTTCTTCTTGATCTTGATGAATCTTTGAATATTCTTGAATATTTATTGATTAATGAATCTTTGAAGATTCGTAATTTTTATAATATTTACGATTTCTTGGAGATTCCTAAATCTTCAGAGATTCATGGATCTTCAGAAATTGGATTCGAGATTCCAATCACACATCACTTAAGATTCATATGCCCAATAGTACATGAAACCCAACAGATTTTCTATGACAATACACAAGTAAGTTTCATCCATTTTTCTGGAAGTGCAAGAAGTTTTGATTAAATTTTATCTCTATATTCCGAAAAATATCCGATGCAAAAGTCAACGTCAAGCTAGATAGTTTTAATTCTAGTCCTTGCATCAAAACGTTCCAAAACATAGGATTTGTGGCAAGACAGTACAATGGTTCTTAAATGTTCAAAATCTGCTTTTATAAAATCTGTTTTATTGATTGATTGATAACTGATGTTCTGAAACATAAAACGTACTACATTATTGTCACTATATCACAATAAAGAAAGGCTGACCATAAATATGGCATGTTAATGTCAAGAAATGCACTATTAAGGTGTTTATGCTTCTTGACTGCTATCTGATCTAATGACACTGCCAGTAACAAAAGCGTACTCCAGGTATAAGAGACAAAACATATGTTTCACAGAAACAGGTCCAGAGTGTGTGCCTTCCATCTTACACCAAATATGTTGCTTTCTAGGCAGAAACATACAATCTCGCACCCTGAAAAACAGGTACCACAGACAGGCCTGTATCGTCAACGATTCCTCCTACACACAAGCACAGGTGTGTGCACACGAAACAGGTTCGGTCAGGTGTGTTGCTGCTATCGGTGCTGCATCAACATGCAACATTAGCATGCCCTTTCCGACCCCCGCACTACATGGGAAAGCCGCCTTCGTCGACAGCAGGCAGCAGGAAAAGCGAAAGGTGCCAATAACATAACAATAAACGATGGGATTCAATGTAAGTTTTGGGTAGTAGTGGGTATGTGTATGTATGTGTACAGAGCACAATTTAACCTGTGTAACGCACCTGAGTGTTTTTCGTATGACAGGTAGTGAGAGCAATTGAGCAGGCGTAAAAACGTGCAGAGAAACATTGTTTGCATCTGAATAGAAGATCGGTACCATCCCCTCCCTGATTAACGGCCGCACTCGACCCACGAATTACCAAGTTGAAGGTCACTGACATATAGCCATTGTTGGGGGTTGGGTGTTTCACCTGTTTGTACGAGTTGGCGTCTCTGTACGTGGCGTGCGTGAGTAGTCTGTCCTATCTCCATCACACGAGACGGGGTAATGTGATCGAATGGCGTTTTTTTTTTCCACCAGTCATTCATTACGTGTTATTATAAGCCAGCCCGTACCGGGTGAGAAGGGGTGGACCAAAAATTATCAAACACAAGAGAAGCGGTGAAAATATTACACCCAAAAATTTGAGCGAAAAAGAAAATCGAATTGATAGTGTGGCTGTGTGTGGCTGGCGGCGCTAGCGGCGGCTTATCATCACTTTCTCTTTGTTTTGATCGATATCTTCGCGTGTAAACAATGGCGTTAGTAAGGTTGGAGTAATCAATTCGGGGACTTGCTGTGCCGTGTGAAAGGACATTTTCATGGATAAATTATAATTTTGTTGGCTAAAATTGATAGCGAACTCATCAAACGACTTTTGCGATGTGTTATGTTATTTATCTAATCTGATTCTGGTTATACTTTAAAACATTCTATGTTTTAGGGCTAAAATTTATGCTGCATTGGGTAACATAAATTAGCAAGGAAATTTAGGAAAAAAATATTAATTTTAGTTTGCTTTTTTTACTCCAAAGGCAACGTTTTTCTATTTAAAACAAAATATTTCTAAAAATCACGGATTTATACAAAAAAAAAACACAACTTATTCGTCCCAATACTTATGCTTGTAATGTTTTTACCAAGACTGTGCAGCAGATGTAGCGTGTATTTCGGCAATGTTTAAAACCACGAAATTGAACCCAAAATAAAATTAAGAAAAATCATCGATCCATCGAGAAAAGAGAGAAAAAAAAAACATCCACGGCACACCATCGCGCACACACACACATGACGTCAACAGAGTGTAGATGTTGTCGAAGGGTAACAGCATACACACACAGGCACGAGTAGTGGAACTACTACAAAACACACCGTGCATTGATTTGGCAGCGTGCGGAGGAAAACAGGAAAACCTTCGGAGCCGAATTTGATGTTGGATGAGCGCGCGCCGCATCCACCGACATTCCTTCGCCCCGTCGGCAAAGAGGAGGAGCAGAAGGAGGAAGAGAATGCAATGAATTGCATTAAGCAAGCTTCACTGGCCATCTATGTTAGCGGGGTGGAGGACGGCGGCAGCGTTGAAATAACCGTTTCCTCCTCCAAGCCCGCACGGACACATCTGCTGCTGCTGCTGCTGCTGCTCTGCCATTCCCTTTCGTGTGCTGTGGCGGAACTAAGATACTCCCCGCATGGGGTTTTGCTTCACAGAGGGATTCCACCGTTGGTTTAGCGTTGGCTTAAGCTTTATATAAAGCTTTTCTTGCTGCTTATCTTAGAATTAAAATCACTCGGTCCCGATAAAAATTCAAATTAGCTAAAAATGATGCACCTAGTGATATGGGTGCGAATAAAAGTTGTTAACAAACAAGGCATTTTTTATCGAAAAAAAAAAATTCCCAAAAAAGTGGGTGGCCAAAGGTACACCATTTTCCGGCGAAATAAATGCATTTGCGCCACAATAAATATCATTAGCGGGAGAGATTTTCCCACTGCATACAATTGCGTGAAGCTGCTGTCGATTTCGTACCACCCGGCGTTCCACCGGAAAGTGGAAGAAATTGGCCCAAAAAAAAGGGTGGATAAGAAATTTGCACAGTGGCAAGCAGATAGCCTCGATGATAAGAAACGGCTTCAGCTCCAGTGGGGGGGAAATCGCAAAAGGGGGAGACCGAATAGCTGTCCAGCAGACCGAACCCAATCGGCACGATATACCAAAAAGTCTTCACCTTCTTATTCCCACACAAACACCCCCTTGTGGCGGTGTGTAGTTGTGGTGCACGTTCTTCTGTGTGGTGCTACAGTTTCCTCCGGCTGCATTTTTCCCTTCATCATCATCATCATCATGATCATTATCCGGCTTTCTTCCCCAACTCTTTGGCGCGTCAGTTTCGGTTTCTTTTTCAATGGGCAATAAATTAAAATTCTGCCTCTTAATTTAATTTCGTTGTCTTCGCGTGTAAACGGGGCAAAAGGGGGAAAAAGAAGAATGTAGGAGTGTGTGTGAAAGAAAGGGTGGGATATCATGTGGAGAGCAAGGCTAGCTTTCACCCAGTGGGGTTAGGATGGAGAGCAGAGTTTTGGATTTGGGAGGCCAGTTGGTCCAGTTTAGTTGCTTTAGGTAGAGTAGTAGTAACCCTTCCTGTTATTGACTTAAAGCCACAGTTTTTTTTCCGTTTCCGTATCGACCCTTATCGCACACATATGGTCTATTAATAGGCGGTTTGATTGAAAGAAATGGAAAGGTCCCATGTGAACCCGAACCCATTTTAAGCTTTAGTTTTATTTTGTTATTTTTCAACAGGAGGTTAACGACATCTTCGAGTTTAAAGCGATAAATCTGCTTTCGTAACAGTAAAATAAAAATAAAAATGAAAACTGTTATGCTTCCGCAGCTGACACGAGCATAAAAACCCGGGTTGGGCAAACCAGTTCGAAATTGCAACGCAAATAAAGGTGTGTGGAGCTGAATTTTCACTTCACTGATAAGCGACGAACCTGCCGCGGCACATCCAACACGTAAATAATACATGACGGTACGGGTTTGCGTACCCTTTGGGCTGCGTCATCTGACTCTTCTAGGGCCAGGGGGAAGGCATGTGAGTGTCTGGAGGTATACATCAGCACTGGCAACAGGTTTAAATCCTTGCATTAAAAGCGTCAACATAAAAAAAAAGCAAGTGCACCCGAACCGTTTGCTAAAAGCCCCTCCTTTCGGTATGGGGGAAAGTGAGGGAAACAAATCACAAGAGACAAAGCCACAATGATAAGAAGCATGTTCCCATCCCAAACCAAACCACAGAGAGAGAGAGATAGAGAGAAGGGAGGGAGCGGTTCCGAGGCTCGGTCGGTCGGTTTTGATGAATGCAGTTGATATTGGAAAAGGGGAGAGTGCAGCACGGGTGGGGGTGTGATTTGGGTGTAAACCTGGAATAAATGGAAAAATAAATACACACACCCCCACCACTCTTTTATTTTATTTACACCACTCACACACCCCCGCCAATGGGAAATCGGCGGCGAAAGGCGAGCCCGCTGATGGCGAAAGGTGACACACACAAGCACTCAGCCGGTGGCGCAGGGTGAAAATAAAGGAAATCTGGCTGGCGAGAGAGAGCGAAAGTGGTTGGGCTACTACTCGCCCTCACCCCAGGTTGTGATCGGTCGCAAGGAGGGTTCGACCCAGCGGCCCCAGCAGGTTGATTTGCAATGTTGATAAACATGCGCACACACACACACACAACGGCAGCAGCAGCGGGAGGTTCGTCGACAAATTGGGTTTCTGTTTCTGTAAGCTAATTAATGCTTTCCGTTTGGGGTGAGGGAGGGGTGTTTTTGTTTCCACCTGGGCATTACAATTTTGGGCATTTGAAAAGAAAAAGGTTTTCAACAAAATTGCATATTGACCAAAAAAGCCTGCATGAGGAAGGCTGCGATTTAGGACTCCTCTTCGAAACAACCATTATCTTAAAATAATACAAGAATAGAACGAAAAATAACTATATTACTAAGGAAACTAGCTATTTTCTGCCACTTGAGTAAGGAAATTATCATCTTTTAATTTCTATTCATATTGTTTCCCTTGCATTTTAAACAAATTTTGGTAGACATAGACAACAAGCAGAATATGTTCATCTACTCCGCAAACTTGAAATTTTGTTTGTGGTTTAACTTGTGTCTTTTTAAAAGTGTTCAAGTCAGGATATTTCCCATCAACATTATTCATTTAGGAATGTTTCAAAATTAGTTACAATAATTTTGCATTCATTTTTAATACTTTTACTATACTATAAGCCATCTAATGGTTGTGTTTACCAAAATTGGAGACTTTCACTGCATTAGCCAGTTTTTTTTTTATATGAAGTTTGACAGTTGGCGACTGAAATCATGTCAACACTCCATAAACATCCACACAAACAAAACTAGTCTGCGATTTACAGCCTGAATTATTTCAGCCTCAAACCTTAATTCTAATCAATAGAATTAGATTCGAGTACCTGCTGGATAACTGTCAAAAGAAGGTACCCAGTCAGACAAATCGGACTTAATTTACCCCTATCTTACCGCTAAATTACCGGTAAGGTAAGAGTAATTTAATGGTAAATAAGCAGTCGTTAATTTACCCATTCGAGCAGTTTTGACAGATCCTATTGCTTCCTCTATTTTATTTTTATTTTTTTCGGCCAAATTGTTAATAAATAGCACGAAATGTATTATATTACAGTTTAATGGTTATATTAAATCATTTTCCTTAACCTACACAAACGATTACAATGCATTTTTTTTAGCAAACTCGACTTGAACAGCCGCTTCACCCGGAGAAGGTGATGCACAAATAACACTAATAAACACAATTTCTCGGCTGTTTTTTTACATTTAACAGTTTTGAACGCACCGCCGACGTCTTCTTCTACTAAAATATAATTGAAACAATACTCTTTTTGTTCTTTTTTACATATTTTCACTGACAACAAGCGACAACACTTCGTACCGCTAAATTGCTCTTAAATTACTGGTGTGACAGACACAAAACTGCTCGAATGGGTTAATTAACAGAAGGCTGTCTGACTGGGTAGTGTTTTAATTTATCCCAAGGTGCATTAAAGAGATCAGGTGGTGGATTCTAGAATCAAAGTGTAAGTGTATCAGGTGGTCTCATAGCCTGATTTTTTATAACCAAAAGTGAACGTCACCTGTCACAGGACAGGTAAAAACTTTTGCTCAGAATAGGCTTTCTGGTGCCTTGATGAATACAAAAAAAAAACCCTTTTAAAATCTTTATTCAAAAGCAGAAGCGATAAAAATCAGCCTTCAAAATACACACACCTTGGGAGAAGCTCACCTGCATATTATAAACACGTTGATAGCTGCTCGAAAACTACTGTTCAATGTAAACAGCTGATAGGCTGAAATTTCAGCATATGAACTAAAAAAGGAAAAGCGACCCATTCACAAAATTAGTTTCTTTCTGGTAAAACTTGAACAATTAAAGGAATTCGTATCTTCTGTTTTGCATACAGGAAAGAAGGTAGAAGACGATAAGGCTTTACACAACGATGCATTGGACATTTCTTAAAGTCACAGGTGTACGTAAATGACTGGAATGTACTGTACATGCATTTGCAAATCCTGTATCTATAACAAATGGCGAATAAACGCCATAGGAAGTGAGATAAGTGTCCGTGTATAATTGGCCAAATAAAAATTCAATTCCATTCATTAATTCGACGAATCTCAAATCAAGAATGAACAATACGCGACAAATAAAAAACAAACGACAATTTAAGCCGCTTTGGCCAGCCGCAATGGTTCGTCGAATCATTCGTGCACCTTCGCGAAATTGCAGTTCGCCTCCCTGGTCCACTCCTCTTCCACCCCTTTCACACTAGCATCCAAACAGGGGTAAGGGGGTTTACGTTTTCTAAGGAATGGGTACACCGAAGCCGGCTAAATGGTGTGTGTCTGTGTGTGCGTTCGTGCATTGTGTATACCGCGGTCCGGAATTTGATAAGCATTTCTTCATCGCCGCGGCCGTTTTTCTTTTATTGCTGGCTCGTTGCCGTTGCTCGATTACGGCAAGATGGCAATTGTAAGCCGTGATGGTCCCTCCTACAAAACCTACGAGAGCTCGCTCTTTGGCGTTGCTTCGGTACATTGGGAAAGGTAAATTGGTGCCACATATACATGACACACGCGCGATGAAAAGCTTGTTACACACAGCAATTGGACCAACGAAATTTGTGCCATTGCTTGACAAGCTTGCCACCTTTGCGGAGCCAAAAAACAAAAACTAATAAGAAAAACAGCAACACACATTCGCTAGGAAAAATGTCTATAAAAAAACATGATTCACGACGGGGTAAGCGATGATAAGAAGTGTGTAAAAATCACAACAAAAAGGCAGCAAGCCAATACAAACAAAATGAAAAAAAAAAACAGAACACATCACAAGATAACAAGATATTGAGACACACTGATTTCGTTCATCAGTACATTATCGATTGATGTCACACCTTTTATGTTACAATTTATGTGTCACTTGCTAAACGCATCCAAATACAAAACCAGCAGCTTCTTTGTGCGTTGTTTAAAATAAAGAACGATAACAACAAATACGGCAGCAGACAAATGCATACTTTTATTAGAATTAATCTCACCATGAATCATCAAGAGACATAGAAGGTTCAGTCATGAAGGAAACAGGTCGGATTTCCTCTATCCCAACTTTGAAGTCTTTCCTCCAAAATGGAAAAAAAATCAATCTGCCGTATGAATTAATAACAAAAGGTCAGGTTTATTAGGTCCTATTTCTCCACGAAATCTATCATAAAAATGTAAAATTAGCTCACCCATATGCATATGTTTTTGTTCAACCTGTCTTTCTATCTGTTGTTTGTGATGCAAATGAACCTCATTTTGGCTGGTTTAGCTGGTTCTTTATTTCTTTATTTCACTAGACGCAACTTTCACCCGACAGACGGCTGATGTTTTGCCGCCCTCCTTTTCCGTATACCGATCTCTCACCTTGACTGTTATTAAATTTAAATTTGACAGTTCGTTCACTGCGGAAAAGCAAAGCGTACGTGGTAGCAGGAATCATTGCATTAAATCGTACCGTTTAATTAAATCTAATGCAAAAGCGGTCCCAACATCAGATGACAGATACCCTTCCCCCCTTTTTGGATGCTCACAAAACACACAAAGGAAACCCAGGCGCACACGCACACTATCGCTGTCATCTGTGGCTGACATGTGCGCGCTAGTGTGTGCTCCACTAATGCGCCCCAAACTGTTGCGCAAACTCGCCCACCGCGAAAGGCGACGACACACACACACACACAC
>AXCO02005027.1:0-19226 GCA_000473525.2 Anopheles melas | reverse complement strand
AAAAAAAAAAGCAGCAAAACAAAGCACCACCATCATAATACATTTATGATTAACAAGCCCGAGAGCCGTAGGGCAATTCATCAGATTGATTGTTCTATTGGCTGGATTAGCATAACGGAACGGTAATACGGCGCTGGAGGGAAGCAGTAAACGAGAAGCAGCAACCAGCGCGCGCATTGCTTTCCCTTTGCGGGGGCCCAAACGAAACACAACCAATCCGTGCGCAATCGAGCCACGCGATACATTGTGCTCGTGCGAGCGAACGGGGAAGATGCCCGCCGCCGGAGGAAAAGGGGACATTTATCTGCGGAACGTGCCCGTCGCTAACTGCCAACCATTGTGCGTGGCCTAAATCATGCTGATTAGGTCGGCGAGCCGGGACGGGGCCCGGCAAATCGAAACGAGAAGATATCCGTTTGATAACCGGCACGCTTCCGAATGTTTCTTTTCCACGCACAATCCGCCGACGCTGGAATGGACCTTTGTGATTTCCCAACAGAAGGGGAGAAAAAAGAAGAAGCAAAATGATGAGATGCGATGCAAGAAAAATCAACAACCATCCTGCGTCACAAACCAACGGGCACCAGCGCGTACGCACGAGATACGCCTGCCGGGTGCTTCGTACTCTGCGTAGCATGATGTGCACGCACACTGACGGGGGTTGGTGGCCAGGATAAAAAAACGGTTCATTTTCTTTCAGCATGAAAACACAGCATCTCTCCGCAGCTCCGCGGCAAGCAAACCGGGGGGAGAAAAAAAAATACAAGAAAACCGTGAAATCAACGATGCGATTGCAAAGCGTTTCCATGTGCCATGAAGGATGTGCTTTTTGTTGTTGTTGCGTGCTGCTGTTGTTGTTGCTTTCGTTTTCGTCCCTTAGGATGTTTGGCTCGCGTACCGCTCGCACTGTGTTCGCAAATTATGTTATTTGTGTGTGCCAGTGCCCAATTTCCTATCCGCTTTGCTTGCCATGCTTTGCGCTGTGCCGGCGCGCGTACACGCAGCGAAGCTATCTAAGCAATGGCGCGTACTTGCGCTCGCCCGTACAGGGAGCCCCCCATTGTTTGCACAGCGATCGTGGCGTCGTTGATTTTGGGTTGAATTTTTGAATGAAACTCGGGCCGAAAAACGCCAACGTGTGAAAGAATATTAGCAATCGCTGACAGGGCAAAGAGGAACGATGGGAAGAGAAGACGGTACAAAAACGTTTATCGTTACTCATTGTTAGCCTGCGCACATGCGCTTCCCGAGGGCCACATATCGTTGCGGTTATGGTGAGGCGAGCGGATGCGTGTGTTTTTTTCTTTTCGATTTTCTGTTTTTTTTTCTCTGCTTCTTATGCTTTCTTGCAGGAAAATGAAACGGAACCGGAATCTTCCGGCAGCCTTATAATGAAGTGCACGTGCTTTTCGAAAGACCGGAAGGAAAGATTTCACATTCCGGTTGCGATAAGCCTAGCCGCGCGTGGCTGCCTGTACGCATATGAGCTAAATTTGGCTTGATCCGATGGAAACCCATGCCGAGTGAGTTTGTTTCATGACAGCAACAACTATTTACAAAATGAATTTCGATTGAAAGTTGATACAGTTTGTATAAAGCTTGACAGTTTTGCATCGCTGGTTTTGTTGGAATTGTTTAGTAAATACTTGTGCAGGATGTAAAACTCAACGTCAAAAGCATGACGAAAAACACGATGAGCCTCTACTTGCCCAAACTGTTTCGCAGCATAGATACTTTGATATTGAAGCGTTTCGATTTCAGATCGTATCTGGCACAAAAGCTACTCGGTAGGCAAGCATATTAAACCTTTCGAAGTGCTTGAAGCCGCAGCTGTCGCTCATTTGTCGAAACACAGAACACAGCCTGATTGAAGTTTGTTTACCACTCGATATCCACGATGCAGCAGCAGCAGCATCAACTTTCTCTCGTCACACACAAAACAAGCAACACAACACAAAAAACAAACAGCGTAACGATGAGTATGCCTGTTTTGGTTGCGATACGTTCGTATGAAATTTCACTGCGGAATCCGTTTCTGCCACTCCCAGCGTAATCATTTACGAACGAACCTAATATGAAGCTTTCGTAGATTTTTTGCAGCACACGCTCCCGCGAAAACCACTGCAAAGAGCGCAAGGTGCTGAGCGGAGTTGAAAAATAACCAAAATCGAAAAGCGTACCCCCCGCACTTGTGATTCGAAAGAAAAGCTACATCCCTGCCAAGCTTCCCGCCACCCTCCCAGGCGCTTCCATGCGACTACCCAACGTAAACGACGTCATATCAATTTCAGATGAAACTGTCACGATGCTGTTGTTTCCGTTCGGATCGCTTTCGATGACGGTAAGCCGATGAGATGTTGAAGGGTAGAGGGATGCACAGCGGGAGCCGGCGATGTAACGCGTCCCTTTCGTTCGTTCCAGCCCGATGCCCTCATACCCAGTTGTCGTACGGATGGCGCCTCGGTTCGAGTGATAAGACGAAACAATCATAAAAACAAACTTTACTCCAACCGAATGGGAGGGGAGATCGGGCGAGCGTTATCACATCATACGAGGGCAAACACACCCGCTCACTTTTTTGCCTCCCTCTCTCCCCCAACGGTTCTGATCTCGAGCACTCCCGAGGAGACACCGTGCAGTGGGGATTGAAGGGGAAAGTAAGGGTAAGGGTAAGGGTTGTAAGAAAATATCAAAAATTCACCATTACGTACATCAACACAAACAAGTCGGCAAACATACAGAGATCGATGGAATCGACTGGAGCCGAATGCGGAGCGGTGGAGTCTGGGTTGCATTCAGACGAAACACACTATGAGGGTCGGGTACAGCAGTAGCGCATGCTGTGTAAACAATGCAAGAACTGAACTTTGCGTCCGACCGTCGTCAGCAAAGCGGGGGTTGTTGATGTTCGTTGCTTTTGCGTAAAACTGACTGAAAAGAGGATGACGATTACATATACGATAGTTGTGCGTTTATATTGTTTGCGTCAAGCATTGGTGCTATTCTGTTTTGCCTAACTGTGTGAAGATAAAATTGTGCTAAGAATCTTGAGTTATTGTGTAAAGTTACTTTGAATATTATTTTGTTTAAAATCTATGATTTTATTTTGAAAGCAAATCGAATGATTGTTCACTAGCATGTAATGTACTATACGCTTATCAATTATATTCAATGATCAATGATAATGGTAAATTAAAAATAGTTATAATGCCTGCACATTGATTACAAACGTATGTATTTGTATAAAATCATTCCAATCTTAAATTATCGGAGCACTTTCAGTATCTTGCTTTTTCGTGGATTTTTTTTTACTAAAAACTGAGCATAACATTAATCCAACCACAATGTAACTCTTACACCATCGGCAATTCCTTCGCCGGGTGGCTAAATGATGCGGTGAGCATTTTAGCTTTAATTGCCGCTCATCAGCAATGCTTTGTGTGGAGCGCTGCACTTTCTTAGGAAGCACAGTACGGTTGGAAGAGGGAGGGGGGGGGGGAAATTTCGCCCTCAACAACGGTTAATGGCTGCCGCTGGTCGAGGTGAAATGTTGCAATTTGCTAAAGTGCTGAATGTGGCACTATCGCGGCACTACCACCCGCTGTCCAGCCGTTGGCCAACGGGTGACCTGCAGCCACCGTTTTGGCACCATCATTACACGCCCGTCGACAAAATGGTGTAACGTCCCATCCCGGCGTTACGAAAACAAACGATCCCGGCACGCAAAACACGGCCTAGAATATAGGTCATTGCAAATTACACCGACCGACAGACTCGTTCTGTTTATGGCTCTAGCATGGTGCGGGTTCCACCAGCACGGAGCGGCAGTGAAACTGGAAAAACTCCGTGGTAGGAAAGCATAAATATCCTCATAAAAATGCACCACCAGCTTGGGAACCCCGGGGCCCCAAAACCGGTGCCACCAGTACGAACGTTGTGGTGAGGGTGAAAAAACAAAAGCGCATAAGTGAGATAAAAGCAGCGGCGCTAACGCAACATAAAATCTGGTTCATTTTCCCTTCTCTCGCCCCCCCAGTCGTTGTTATTTTTTCCTGTGTTGGTACACAACATACTCGGCATTCATAAATTTTCATCTCGAGAAGCCTAACATGTTCGAAGGGGATATGTCTGTGTGTGTATTTGTCGGTGGACAGGGCTGAATGTTGAGGGTTGGTTTGAATGTTTTAACTGCGAAAAAACGCCACCATTCAGTGCTTCCATCCGTCATCATGTTTTCAACAGAACAAGAGAGAGAGAGAGAGAGAGAGAGAGAGCAAATACGCGAGAAAGAACGAGAAAGAACGTTACAGAAAATGGGGAAGCATAAAGCAAAAGGTCGACATACAGCAACAAAAAAAACACACACACACCACCCACTCTCAAAAAGGCTTTCAAACCCTCGCAATCCCGCAGCATTCACAGCCACACACGCACGTAAGGATTCGTTCGTTAACCCGCCCGGGTGCTGCAAACCGGAAAGCGGAACTTTTGTTCACTCATGCGGGGCAACAAAAGCGGCAAGTGAAAGCCTTTCCACTTGCACTTGCGCCGCCGCCGCCACCATCGCCACGCTAACTACGGCATGACCTTTCCTGTTCGTACGAGCGGCCCTGGAAAGCCGTTCGTTAAATTTTGTTTCGTGTGCCATTTCGCCAGAGCGGCCGGGAACAAGTGTGTCCATTGTTCGGCGCTGCAGCGTCCGGCGCTTGCCATAAATCACAAAATGGCCGAACAATTTGGCATCCATCAGCGAGTGCTATTTGCACAACCGTGTTCGGCAGGATAGCAATGAATGGCGCTGGCGGTGCGAGTGCAAACAGACCCAGTAAAAGTGTCCGTCTCTACAAGCGCCAAAAAGGGAGCTGTGTAAACGGACGGGCAGAGTGCTCATTTAGCAAAATTTTAAGTTAATTTATTTCGGTTGGAAAAATTGTGGCCAGAGTAGATGGTTTGAGAAGCTGTGCAATGATACATTATGTACGTTTTGCTAATGCAGCGGGCACTGTGGAACGAAGTTGCTGCGATAAAAACACGCCAGAGCGGTATAGCAAAACTGACTGAAGTTATGTAATAAGACGTTGAATATTAAAACAAAAATCACAATTTTGTATTTTCAATCGAATCCTTATGGTAATTTACCGATATTGGGGCCTGTCACGATGTTAGCCTGCTTTTTTAAAATGGAATTTGACAGTTGGCGGTTGAAACCATGTCAACACTCTTTACAAAATCACACACAATTAATGATAAATATTAATGATAAACATTCAGAAGTATGAAATGCAAGAAAGATTAAACATTTTCACAATATGATCATACCTAACATCCCATAAATACTATTTTCCACCTTTAACCTGTAAAACATGTTGCTGAAATACACTAATCTGTTTATTTTCATTTCAACACAAAAGCACCAAACCTTTTAAATTATAGCACCTCTTTTTGTATGCGCGTGTGTACAAAATATACTTATTTATCAGTGTGCCTTTAAAGCTGTTTCTCTCGAACGGAACTAAAAAAATGGCCTCCATAAAAACGTACCCACAGCACGGTGAATACGATAAGCTTGTCTTTGCATTAATCTCCTCCCCAGTGCCAACCATTCGCCGCCTACATAGCCACCCCACCCCTGTCCAGCTTAATGATGATCCATTGCTGAGCCAAATGGGCCAAAATGCAGGACAACACAGGCGAAAGGGAAAATAATGGAAGAGGGAACGAGAGCGTGCAGCATTGAGAGAAAAAAAGGTGGAAAAAATGCTCCACGTTGCTACACCATTCGCTTGACAAATGGGCTCTTTTACGTGCGTAAATGCTTGACCGAAAGCTTACCGAAAGCATCATCATCAGCGGCGACGAACGACTCACGGGAGCATTGCGTTGTGAGTGTGTGTGTGTGTGTGCACTGGTTTGTGTTTGTGCAGCGTGGTAAAAGCCGGACAGGCGGAAACGCATTGCGCCAAGTCCGGAGCAGCAGCTGCTCAGCGGGAAAACACCATTGCACCAGTGCACCAGTGAAGTGAGCAGCTGGCTGAAGGATGCTTATGACGTACTTAAAGCAGAACGACGACACACAAAAGCCAGCAGTAGCAGCAACACAAAAAAAAACGCGGCTGATCCACTTTTCAATAACAGTGATAGAACGTACGCACAAGAAAGAAAGAAAAAAAGGGAAAATGCCGGAAGAAGCTCCTTCTCCGGGCGGAAAGTGTTGTCAAGAAAAGGCTCAGACATAAACCATTGCTGCCATTGCTTTTCCAGCAGCGAGGATGTAAAAACAAAGCCATTCATTATCATCCAGCGCTTTGCAAAGTCGTCTGTATGGGAGTGTTGGTGCTGGATGCCGATTGGCCGATTAACCCACGCATACTAAACACACACACACACACATACACTATCTCCCTCGCTCTTGCTCTCTTCATGACCAGCTCGTTAGCCACCCTGCTGCGAACGGGCTGGTCCCCATTTCGGTGCTAATTTATTACCAGCTTAAGTGCATTTCCGGTTCAGCGAAGCCTGGAGTGTACTACTTGCCTGGAGTGTACGGTCTTCTTACGCAAAGCCGAAGCGGAAGAGTCCGGAAGCAGCGCCGAGAGTACTTTTGGCGCTAATCGTTCAGTGCGAAGCTTTTGTGACTGGCAAGTTTTAAACCCGTTAAAAGCTGATTGCGTTTCTTGCTTCTTTTTCTAGCAACTTTGCGAACAGCAGAATTTTCATTACCTTTAAGAGGATTACTTTCTACTAAAACACTCACAGGGCATGGTGCAGGTGCAGTATGAATGATGTGTACGGTGTGGCTTAAAAAGCACATGCTGTTTTTGTCGTTTCGTTTTTGCTTGTCCTCGTGCAACAGTTCCCAGAGCCCAGAGGCATGCATTATTCAACCACTGTCCCGGTACTCGAACGTTGTCCAACAACAAACGAACTCGAGACTCCCGACACAAATCGTACCGATGGCTTTAATATTAAACAGGCACAAATTAATTTGCCCACGCTTCCCGAGCGGGAGAACGGGTACGTGGGAATTAATTTCTCTTCCATCTCAACCGACCCGTAGAACACAGGGAGGGGCATACGCAGGAAATGGAGGCCAGTATGGGGAACGTTTCTGCCCGAGCAAACTTTCTCCGAAAGCAGTCGGAGCGTAAACTCACCCGAAAAAGGGGTAATATAAAATGCAAAACCCAAAAACATTGCGGAGAGTTTTTTTTTTCAATATTTTTTGACTCCCTTCTAGGAAATAAGCGATACCCTTTTCTATATAAATGATAAGTGTGGAGAAAGCGGGGCAAGATAGACGAAAGAAAGAAAGAGAACACACAACACACAACACACACGCCACCGACATGATTGCCACGGGTGTGAGTGGTTCTTTTGCGAAAGTGACTCTTCCACTGCACCCGATTTGGGCTGGGTCGGTTTATTTTTACGTTTACTACTTCCCCTAAAAGTAAGCAGTGCTTCGGCTGGAGTTTCAGGAAATTGTACATTAATGATCGTTTGCTCTTTGGCAACGGACACCCTTGATGAATATTGTAGTTTACGGTGGTAAGAGCACGTCAGTGTGCTAGCTACCATGCTAACAGCCAAACCGAAAACAAACCACATGGGAACATGGTGGATGCGGTGGTCAGCCCCCGACCGACGTAATGAATTTATGTTAACAAGCTGGAAAATTTAAGCTGATTTTATCGAGCTGTGTTCATTTTGGAGCAACAAAGGTTTCTTCGCTATAGCCCGGCTATAGGGAACTTAACCGGCCCACAGGCATACAGTGGTGTCATTAAAAGATGTAAATGATATGCGGATTGCATTACTTTAGGCGTTTTTCGT
Organism: Anopheles melas; assembly: GCA_000473525.2. Classification (NCBI taxonomy): domain Eukaryota; kingdom Metazoa; phylum Arthropoda; class Insecta; order Diptera; family Culicidae; genus Anopheles; species Anopheles melas. The sequence goes on along the minus strand of AXCO02005027.1, from coordinate 11,393 downwards.
TGAAACGACGTTTAATGGTAGTGAAATTTCTTTAACACATGCAACATCTCAAATTGAACTTACTCAAACCGTTTTAGTAACAAGTATCCTTCTATCTCCTTTACCCGGTGGAAGATGAAGCTCGTCAAATCCATAGAAAGGCGTATTTTCGCTTACCTGGAATAATAAAGCAAAAAAAAAGAAGAAAGAAAACACTTTTCATTAGCTTTACGGTAGCAAAAACTTTTGTCGTATATCACACAGTACGTGCGTGCAGGAAAATCTTTCCTTGTATGTTTTCTCCTCGGGTCCTCGGGTAAGGAATGTTTAAGACATTACCGAACCGGCAGTGGCAGTGGCACGCAAAGCAAGAAACAAGAAGCGAAAGATTTTTTGAAACTTTCAACCAACGAAAACTTCTCCATTTACGCCAAAAGCCGCACAATATCATTACGGCTAAGCTTAAATCTTTTGCGTTCGTTTCACAAGACGTTCATTAATGTTCGCTTGTCATCTCGGGTTGTGAACTTGGGAGTGGGTGGACAGCATTGGGAGAGGGGTGGAAAAGTGGAACGAACCCGGTTCTCAAACTTGCAATGTGCAGAACATTCAGTACGTGCAAAAGGGATACTACGGAACAGAAAGAATGAAAACTTTCTAGCAGGAATTACGTGCATATAAGGTTGATTCGAGACGTACTTTACAAGGTGTGCCAGTGTGCCAGTGTGTGTGTGTGTGTGTGAAAGGAAGGTTTTATTGAAAAGCAGCACTCACTACTGGTCCGAGCACATCGGACACAACGGCCATTGTCGCTCGGAAAATAGAACTTGTTACCGTGCCACCGGAACGGAAGCGAGCAGAGCAGACCTGCTACGAAGAGGGACTGAGCGTGGTTCTAGCAACCAAGAACGATGCAAAAACCCCGATCGGTCAGTGGTCGGGAAACGAGTGAGTGGCGACGAGGCTAGAGCTTATAAAACAAAGAATGCAGCACAAGGTGAAGCTGATAAAACCCGAGGTTGGATAATGCTCCAATGCATCGTAGCTAATTCCCCGAGCAAGGGGAGCTGTTCGTCGAAGGTGTAGCAGCATCGTGTGACAGCCAGTGTCCAGCGAGGTAGACGAACAAATCCACCTACGAGAATAATTGCTGCATGTACCGGTCGGTCTTGTTTTAGCATGAAATAAGTACATAATTTTATAGCATTCCATTCCACCCAGTGCGCTTAGTTTTCAGCTCTTGTTTGATTCTACGAAAGCACCATTTATTACATATTTTTGTAACTTTCGATACAATACTCGCTTCATCAACCTCTCCGCACGGTGGTCGGTGCTTTCTTCGTGCATTGTTCCTTCGCACAATCTCCAATTATCTTACCACCTACCAAGGGCGGAGTAGGGGAGTAAATGGGGCAGCCTGCAGCAGCACCATTATCTACATCGTCCAACGAACGGCACGTATCGGATATAATTTTGCCCGTTATTGTCCAAGTGTCCTTGTGCGGCACAGCAGCGCAGGCGAGCAGGCTTGCGTGTGTTGGTCCCGTGTAACATTCCGCTCTAACCGTTGTCCCTACCTGTAAGCTACACACATGCCATGGAGATGGAAAGGGAGATATTTACACACACACACAAGCTTGACCAGTTTCCAGATCAGCTTCCAGGGCCGTCTTCCGTGTCTGTATTGGGCTAGTTAGAGACGCTAGCAACCGTTGCAGAATCGTTCAGCCCAGCTTGCTATGGTAGCATAGATGTAGGTATTGTTTTTTTGTTTTGTTTCTATTTCCATCAACTGCAGGACTTCATTCTTGTCAAGCCAAGGAGCAAAAATGTGTATCATTATTCAATATCGACGCAAGGACGGTGACGGTGTATGTGTTTCGCAACTTCGTGCAGCAAGTCGTGCGAAACTTGACGTGACGAGCTGTGCGTCGCTGCCGCTGAGACGCGCAACGTGACTTCCGGCAAGAGCTTTCCGTTTCACCGTGTCGGAGGGTAATTGAAATGAGATGATAATACCATTCCACTGGTACGCCTTCGGCTTCGCAGTCACCTCGGAGACAGGTCATACGTGATCGAAATGAGTCATTAAGCGGGCAACCGGTCGACCTACTGTCCCGAGCCCAGTGGATAATTGCATCGCTTTTCAGAACCGCACCGTGGAGTGGGAATTCGGAACGCGCCTAGCCAGTTTGGACAGTTATTGTTTCAGCCCAGACGAAACGGTTCGCCAATGGTCGAACGTGACAAAAATGTAATTTGTTGTGCGGTGGTGTGCAGGGGGTGCAACGTTCGTAAAGTTGAACCATTTGAACAGCCCGTGTAGCGGTGGTTGGGTGCAATTGGGTTCATTTTGCGTTTCGATAAGATGGACGGAAATGGAGCCCTAGTGTTGGGTATCGTTCCGGTTTGAAGCTGCTGATGGAAACCGAGAAAACCCTGTCTGGCGATGGAAGTACACCAATCGCACACCAATGCAAAGGTTCGGGAGGATCGTTTTGTAAAGGTCATTGATGGTAGATAATCGGTTCGGAAGGGTTTGAAGTGCCGAAAATATCATCCAAGGTTTGCGTAAAATGTTCATATCGAGTGTGCAGATGATGCACATTTTGCAGGGCATGTATTTTTAGACAAGTGTGTCATTGGTCTATCATGCCCGCCATCAATTGAGCTTTTGGTCATACATATATGTAGTTTATGTAATTTGAAGTTTTAAAATAAGGAAAACTTTTAAGTTTAACCGTAGCAAATTGTTACTTATCTAATCTAGTTGTTATGTTGTTTTGCATAGAATATACAAAGTTATTTAATGTATTATCAATTTACCTTCACTAAAAATACTATAATTAAATTCAATAAACCAACACCAAACTGCGAACAAATAAACTCACACCAATTTGTACACGGCACTTGCTCGATTGAACAGTGCGCACAGCAGCTGCCAGTTTCACAAATTCCCTGGCCCTTCAAACGAACCCACCACCAATCGCAATACAATGAACTCGATTTGGAGCTTCTGATTAACCACCGCTAACTAGCTAGCGGCCGACGCCCGTTATCGCGCAGCCAATAATCTACCGTCCAGCTGTGTAATCATCTCGCCGGGATCGTCCGTGGCAAAATAGAAATATTTTACATCCAAACTGTCAACTGCCGGGCGCAGCGGTACGATGGAAATTGAAAATTCATCAACCCATGCAAAGCTCCACCCGCCGCTCGATGGACTAGATCAATCGGTTTCCGGTACCGTTACTCGTTGCGGAGGCTTACTGCTGAGGCACGCCAGGCCAGCGATACCCGGGTTCAAGTGCGGAGTCAATCGTGTACGCGAACCGGAAGCTGCGTTCGATCTGCATTTAACCATTTGTCATTCAGTGGGGGAGGGCGATTGCTGGCCAAAAGAACCGGATGCTGCCGTTGGGAGTACAATTTTATGGCGCAGCACAACGCAGTACCAAACATTGGCGGGGGGCTGTATCGGCGAAGTGGATGGCCTCGTGTTTCGCACAATTGCTCACCAGCCGCCTGCACAATGTTGCACTTTGGGGAAAATCAGTAGTAAATTCCAACCCAGCGAACTATCATTCGCATTAGTCTAGCATACAAAGATTGATGTGCGAAAAAGAGAGGGCGCGTGTGCGAAAAGGCAAGGCATAGAAGCTTTTCAATCAGTCGAAATCGAAATCGAAAATCATTACCACTGATGAGGTTTATCGACGGGGCGGCGCTCCATCAGCACAATCGGCAATCGGCGATCGTTTCGCAAGGGAGAGAGAGAGAGAGAGAGTTTGTAGTTTTTATGAACCCCTCACACACATACACACTGAGTTAGCGTTGCATGCCGTTACGATGGATGTTATCAAAACCTCCCCCACTACCCAGGCCGCCGAATGCGAAATGCTGATGCGCTAAGCGTTCCCAGGGTCGGTCAGAATGATGATGGCTTTCTTCGCGATCGATGAAGCGGCGGGGCGATGGAGCCGCCGTTACTGCCGTCGCCTTTTGACATTTCCTCACGCTCTGTTGCACGTGGTGGAAAAGTAACAGAAAGCACCCAACATTCTTCCACTATCGCTTCGTGAAAGGAAGATGGGCAAAGAATACTACAGACCGAACCCGACGCGTACTATCACGGCCAAAATCGAATGGAAAGCCGTTTGCCATGCTTACTGTTACACAGTTCCCGTTCGTTATGGCATTCATCAGACCCACGGCAAAGAGAAAAGGAAGGAGCCATCAGCACAATCGGCAATCGGCGATCGTTTCGCAAGGGAGAGAGAGAGAGAGAGAGTTTGTAGTTTTTATGAACCCCTCACACACATACACACTGAGTTAGCGTTGCATGCCGTTACGATGGATGTTATCAAAACCTCCCCCACTACCCAGGCCGCCGAATGCGAAATGCTGATGCGCTAAGCGTTCCCAGGGTCGGTCAGAATGATGATGGCTTTCTTCGCGATCGATGAAGCGGCGGGGCGATGGAGCCGCCGTTACTGCTGTCGCCTTTTGACATTTCCTCACGCTCTGTTGCACGTGGTGGAAAAGTAACAGAAAGCACCCAACATTCTTCCACTATCGCTTCGTGAAAGGAAGATGGGCAAAGAATACTACAGACCGAACCCGACGCGTACTATCACGGCCAAAATCGAATGGAAAGCCGTTTGCCATGCTTACTGTTACACAGTTCCCGTTCGTTATGGCATTCATCAGACCCATGGCAAAGAGAAAAGGAAGGAGTACGAAGGCACGAAGAAAACAACGTTTCATCCAACCGTTACAAATAGTTCGTGATTCGACACACAACCGTCCGCACAATGTGCAGCGTCGGATGCTTACCGCCAATCGGGGGAGGTGGAGAAATAGTTGTGCCTCACCTTCGGAGGGAGAGCGACGCTTTGTTACTGTTGCGAAGAAAATCACAAATCCGGCTACCGGGCCCTCGACACGCAAGCGGCACGATCGGGAAGGGAACGAAGTGGTGCTGGGAGTGGGAATTTATTTTCAGCCACAATAAACCACAGAAAGCGGCAGTGGATCGTAAATCTAGCATTTCACTTGAGCGCTCGCATCTTCGTGTCACAATATAAATGCTCCGTGTTTTGGAGCTACGACCAGCGGGAAGGAAAAGAGCAGAGAGAGAGAGCGACAGATAGAGAGCGAGAGAGACAGAGAGAGAGAGAGTGTTGGTGGGGTTTTGGTTTTGCGCGAGGGTTTTGGGTGTCACACCGGCACTCCTCGCCATCCGTATGCCGTGAAGCAATGAGCCGATAAAACCCATGTTGCGTGTATTAAATTGCGATGGCGCAACCGAAGCAAACCCACACAATGGCGGAAGAAGGCAGCTGCAAGAAAACAATGAAGATGGAATGAGGTGGAAAGGGTTGGGATGGACCCAGACCAGTTAAGTGTGGCAGTATGCGTGTACGTGTAAGCCCGCCGTGCCCGAGACGTGCGCTTGCTCGCTGTGCATAGATTAATTGTGAAAATAAACACTTCATTGCCGCCGTCAGCGGTGAAATTTATGAATAAAATCAAACGCACATAAAAATATGCGTACCGCGCCGTCGACAGGCAAAAGGGGTTGGTGGTTGCGTGATGTGTTGCGCGGTGGGCTTTATCGGTTTCCGAAGCGTATGCCATTTTTCATTCGGGGATTTGGCTGTGTGGCTTCGGCGGCGAAGGTTAGCGATTACAAGGCCGCAGCCCCGTTGCCCTAGGCTTAGTTGGTGATCTTCTGCTCGTCGTATGTATAATGTTTGCCCCTGAAGCTTGTTTGTTGTTAGTTTGCATTAAATATTCTGTTCAATTCCGTTCAATTTTCCAACGAGATACAGTAACACCGTTTGCTCAACACTCCGGACTGCATAACTCTCTTTCTCACCCTCTGCTTGTATTGATTCGAAGTTAAACTATTTACAAGCAACAGGAATGTTAATAGCAGTTGTTCGCTTTCCCGTTTGCACTGTGCTTGGCCATTCGCTGTGTAAATTTATCGCTCGCTTTATGATATTTATGAGCCTTGCGGAGCACGCTGTCTCAAGAATACACCACACCTTCTAGAACAACCGGTAACGCTTCACGTACGCAACTCAGTTCCTACGCCGAGGACAGCGATAATGTTGCTGCAAAAATTCGCTAAATGGCGTTGTTCTCAAGCCGCTGTTAGCGAAAAGGTGCTGCTTGATGTATAATGAAATGCTCTAATCTGCTCCAAGCCTTACCCCGCATCGATGTGATTAGCTTTGTATCCTTCCCATTTGCTTACATTAGCTCTTGCCGCCGCCACCCTGATGCTGTTAACGTCGTGCAAACACTGCTTACTCCATCACGGCAGCAATCGTGATAGATAAGGTATAAACACTGTGTCACCCCTAAGCCCCCCCCCCCTCCCCCCTTCAGTTCAGGGTCTGTCGAGTGAGAAATCAAATTAAAATTAGACGCGGAAAAAAAGGTTGACATGGTCATATATTTAGAGAGCGACACGTTGCCAGAGCGTGCTCTGGGAAGCAGCAAGTCGTGCAAGTCGTGTCCTCGTGTCGGTTGAATTGTGAATTTGAACCTTTGCTTCACGTTTTCTTCAATTACAGATGTTTAGCAAGCAATGTTTCCTTGTTGCTGTTTTTGTTTTTTTTTGGTTGTTGTGCTTAACGGCTAGTGTTGACGTTAGAACGCAGCGTTTAGTAGTCAGCAGCAGTTGCGCCCCTACGCTCCACTGAGATAACAACTCGGTACTGTGGTTTGATAGTGCAAAAGGGAAAATAAATCGGATCACACACAGTTGGTGCTGACAGCGAGCGAACGATTGTTTTATTTACTTTCGCTTCCGCCACGAACAATACTATCGAACGATACATTGATCAACCGCGCAGCGCTGCCCCGTCGGTACACCGACGCCCGGGGGACCAGGAAATTATGAGCCACAATCTCGCTGCGAACGTGTAACTAGTTTGCGAGCACGCAGCACGACACCGTAGCATTGTTGCTGAAATGGCACCGACGGTGGCTAATATTGAACCCGCAGCTCAGGTCCAGTTCCGGCCCCAGGAGGTGGAAGTTCACCGTACAATCGCTGGTCGCTTGTTACGTCGTCGCCGCCCCGTTTGCCGCTCGTTCGTTCGTTGTTCCGACCGGGCGGGTAATTTTTCTCTTCGTAGCAGCCGACTTTCCTTTCCCCCGAGCCCCTGGGGCAATGTGACAAACGTGCCCGTTGATGGAGAGTTGGTTAGTAAATAAACTTTGTGCCGGAAGCGCACCCGCTGGACGCTACAGTAGCAACAGCCACAGCTGTTCACGATTGCTTGCCCCGGCTACTAAGGGCATCGAGCGAGGGCTCCCACGCTCTGAGTCGTTAGCTGTGAATAGGGGGAGGGGAGGGAGGAGAGGACTTTGGATTGGATGGCTTTCCGGGAGCGACTGCTCGCAACACATTAGGCGTCGAACCGTACGATGCCCGGCAGGTGTCCTTCAGCATCCACCCCAAACCCATCTACCATCATTATGCTCCTGCGGTGGCTATTCCGATTCTATTTTGTTTCATCCATTATTGTTCCCTTCCCTTTCTATATCTTCCCCCCCCCCCTCCACAACCACTGTCTACTTCTGCTGACAGTGTCGATAAGCGATTTTCTAACTTTGTTATATTTTCTCGTTATTAATTAAGAACTTTCATCCTGCCGGAAGCATCGGGTGGACGAAACAACCACAGACCGGGCCGCTCTCATAAAGTGTTAGCACGTTCGCACAAGACGCACACCCATCAATGAAGTCGTCAACCTGGTAGTTAATTAGCGAACCGTGTCATGTGTGCGGCATGGGCGTCCCTGTTTTTCGTGTAGCAGGGGGCGAACGTGTCGTTTCCGATGAGTTGGGAAGAACACAAAACAAAAGACCTCGGCGCAGAAATTGATCACACTTGTAGCCACCGTTTGGCGATGTTGGTTGACTGTGCGTTTATTTAGTGTGTAGCTTGTGCAACAAATTACTAACGATTTTGATAGTTGTTGCTGTTGAAACGAGTTGAATAGTTTTAGAAGACAATGGAAAATCTACAGCATTTATAGGTGTAGAAAATATAAAAGTTAAGAACAACTCGTCGAATTTGTAATAAATCTCATACCAAAAATGAAGATCAAAAAATGAGTTCTTTAGTTGGCGTACCTTTAGGAGTTTCGTGGTCATTTTTCATGTTTTTACAAATGCACAAATGTCCATTTTTATTACATTTATTACAGCAAATATTTTGCAGCGTTAAAAATGCTCAGCATACTTTTGCAGCCATAATGATTTCATCGGTATTGACGTCATTTTTTTTTTGTCAAATTCACCTCTTGAATTTCTGCTCAAAATCACCTCTGCAAACGCCGCTCTCGTGAGCACGATTGCAAGAATGTTTTGGAATTCGTGGCCGCTACCCATTCTTCACCGTTGTCAAATATGCAGCACAACGTTGGCTGTGCTATGTTATTGCTTCCCGCTCCCAAGGGTATACACTTTTGCTCGACTTTGGTCGCCTTCCGCCGACGACGTGTTGATGGATAATTGTACGGGGACACACACACACACGGTCGACACAGACAAATCGTGGCAAAACATGTTCCGATTTTGCGACTCCATGCGAGCGCGAAGCATTGGTCAGTTTAAAAATTCCATTCGCTTTCGCGTAAAATATGCAACACGCAGTGAAACATTTCAAACACCTTTTCAAAACGATGGATAGTACGAATTTGTTGCTTTATATCGTTCGAAACAAGGAAACGAAACATCGACTCGGTGCGGAGGCGGAAGCGGAAGCGAGAAAATGGGCCAAAACACGAGCTACGACCGCAAAGTTCCAAAACAAAGTGTTTCGGAAAGTCCCATATGTGTGAGCGATGCTTGCGGTTTGTGTTTTTACGCTCGGTCGGAAAATTGATGTTTCGGTTGATGTTAAGTGAAAAGTTTTCAGCACGAACGGGGAGCGAAACAAAGAGCAGCAGTGCAGCGCTGGGAGAACGCTGGTGGTGAAGCGAACGCAAAAGTCACCCGAAATGGAAGCGGTTAGAGACGGGGGCCAGTCGGTCTGGTCCCGGGGGAGGGGAATTCCTCCGCATCGAGAAATACACATTAACTTTCTCTGCTCTGCTTTCTAACTTTTCCACACCCTGTCGCATGTCGTTTGCCATTCGCCGTGGCCTTGAGCTTACGGTACTGTTATTTATCCGCGATCTGGTCTGTTACGTTTCTCGACCTACATCGACGACAGGGCGAGCGCAACGCTGCGCCCACGCAACTCGTTGGGCCCATGAAGGGCGACATGATATATCAATAGGCCCAACGAAGAGCGACCGGAAGCTGTCGAAATGTGGCCATTGTTTTGTTTGCCGTTGTGTTGTTCTTGTTTTTGTTGATGCAGACTGAAAGTAGCCACTTACAATGTCAGCGATGTAAGGCGGCGGCATTTGTCCCTGGCATCCAATTCCAACTCGCCTGCTGTCTCTCTCTATCCACTAACAATCCACCGTACGGTACGGAAGAAGCTCAGCGGGCGAACTCGCGGGAGCGCCAGCAAGGCGGGGAGAAGTTTTGGGATTTGTTTGTTTTTCTTGCCTGCCAGTGGGCCGAAACAAGGCCCCACTTCAGAGTCGATGATAAACGACCATTTGCACCATACCATTTCGCCGGCTTCGTCGGTCGATTGCCATCCACATCCAGCTACATGCTACCACTACCATCGCCACCGCTACTTGACTGACGCTTGGTGTAACACGAGCAAAAACCTCTCCCGCTCGGGAATCGCCCAGTCCACTCCAAACTTTTCGACAAGAGCTTGTCCGGATGATGAAGTGGCGAGCGTCACACGCGGGACGAAATAAGGCAGACCCGATCCAGCGTAATCTAACCGGCCGGTCGGGTCGGTTTGGCGCGGCAATTGGGAAAAGGACAATCGTTCGGGCTGAAGCGGCCGGCCCGCAGGAAAGGATGTTTTGAATGACAAAGTGATCTTGGCTATAAAATATGACCGACAAATATGTATCCTTTGTAAAACATTTGGTAGAAGAGCGAGAGAATCGAGAGGGGTTTTTGCGCGGTAGGAACAGCCGCGAACGATGCGCAACAACAAAACGGCAAAGTTTGTCTTGCTAAGTGCCTTCAAGTTGCACTAATAGAGCACGAGGCAAGAGCTAACGAAAGTGGGAAAGTGTGTTGGTGTGTTCTACTTGCTTCTTTTCTTTTTTTTATTATAATTCCTTGTTATTCGGCGCGGGAGACGGGAAATGAACAGACACAAGATTATCTTCCGCCAGGCAAGGCAGGAATTTAGGCAACGGTTGACTATTGCATTGTAAGGAAAGTAAATGTGAGGCGTAGTGTAGCGCTTATCAGCGATTGTAGGGTTAATCCTTGAAAGGTCTCAAACTGACACAGGCTTTCTGGATGATAAGACAGACGGGAAGATAAAGTTTGCTTGTGGAAAGAAAAGTTTGTTTCGAAATGACGGGAAAACGTCTCACGGGAGCTTTCTGGAATGAACTTAATACATAATAGAGTAGGTTGTGAATAGAAGCGATAGAGGGGATTGTACTGTTGTTTGTTGTAAAATCTTGATTTGTATAAGCAAATTCATATAATTTGCTGCTCAACCATTCATTATTATTCATTATTATGATTTATTCTGCATTGAACATCTCTAAACGCCTGAAGTTATGCTATTTTCACTACATAATTGCATCATTAACAATCCAAGCGAATTTTAATTGAAGGATGAGCCTTGTTGTGTACGGAGATTTAAGAAGATAAGCAGAAAAAGAAGATTTTGATACTCTTGTTTAATAACAAGCTGCATTAGCTTTCATTTGTTGGCTAGTTTCGAATCTTAAAAATCCCCAACAGTTTAATCTCTTTAACAAACACAAATTACACGTTTAGCTCTTATTTATAGAAAGCATTAGGCTTTCATTGGCCGGGGAAAATACGTCCAAAATTGCCTCAGTTGCGTAAACCAACAGTTTGATTATCTGTTCCCGCTTCCCAGCGGAGTTGTCGAATAAATGACGCCATAACCCGCAAACAATGTAAGCCGGCTTGCACCGCCTCCCCGCAGCTAGTTGCTCTCAGCGATAATCCATTTGCTGCGATCAAGCACTCACCATTAATTCTGCACTTTGATTAAATTTCACATTTTCCATCAACTCCAGCAGGAGCCGAGATAACTCGACTTGTTATTTCCCAGAGCCTATGTACAGTTGTGCCCTGCCCCGGTTTTGTCTCGGCGGAACCAGAAGGAAGCGCTCAACCTTCTCAAGAGAATGCTGGCCGTGTTCCCGTGCTGTCGACGGCGCTTCTCGGGCGGAATAAACATGCCAGCTACATGCGCCTTTCTCGTGGCTTTTCATTTCGATAGCGCATGTTTGTGTGTGAGAGAGAGAGAGAGAGAG
>AXCO02005026.1:0-19232 GCA_000473525.2 Anopheles melas | reverse complement strand
GTGTGTGTGTGTGTGTGTGTGTGTGTGTGCACACGCGCATCCCAACTGTCCTTACAAATTCAAATTCCAGGTAGTCGCCCGTGCCTGATGCTACTACCCATTAATGCCCTTCTGCCCCATGGCTGGCTGACCGGTCGGGCCCAGCATAATAATGCTACGTTATGTTGACCTCCCGTTCCATTGTTACTAATTTGTATCGACATTGTTCTCACTCCGCGTACCGCGTACAAATAGTGGCGTTGTAAAACCGGGCGAGCTAAAAAGTTGCCTCAGCTACATGCCTCACACAGCTAGCGCCGAGCGCCCGTTGCCGGGAGGATGCATTTAGAAATTATGCAACTGCACCCGGGTGCATGTTGCCGGTCATGTTGTGTGTGCTGTTCGATTCCGATCATGATGGTGTTGGTGGTGATGGTTTTTCTTTCTGCTCCATCCCTCCCTAATCTCTGCCACCTCAAGCAGCGGTCAACAGGATTCGTTGCATTCGGTGCACCGTTTTCCGTGCCGCAATCGTAATAGCAAATCTCGATGTACCTTTTGGAGCACAGTGAGCTTTTGCCTTGCACTGTGTGCTATATGTGTGTGGTGTGCACGCGTCAGCATAAAACCACGGATCGCGGACCCAATGGCACTCCTTCCGGTCGGGACCGGGTGGACAGAGTTCGATACATCATCGGGTTCATCGGGTTTAGTGCAGCCAAATTGTACGTCAATATTCAGCCATACCGGCGAGGATGATGATGATTGCGCTAATGTTATTGATGATGAAAACGATGATGATGCCTTTCTGTCAAATTGCCACCGTTGATCCATGCAGCTGTGTTGCAACACATTGTAAGAAATGGAGCATCATAATTGAAAACACTTCTGTTTTTAACAGCATAGGAAGGCATTACTCATGGTGCTATAATTACAGAGACGGGGAAATGAAATGAAATTACCTTTACTATTTGCGATCGATCAAGCACTTCAACATTTAAGCACTAATTAAAATTATCAATTAAAATGTCAGTTGAATAATAAAGCTTTTAGCGCACTCAAACCAATAAAAATACACAATATTAATATATATAATTGTCCTTTCGCTGTTCAGCTAAATTCATTCATTTCATCTCCCATTCAAATGATATTTAAATGTAATTTCAAAGCTTGAAACATAGCATTCAGGCTTATAGCATTCAATATAGCATTATAACATTATAGCTTATAGCACCACCAACGCCTCCGTTTAGATCTACCTATTGAAAAGGATTTTTCACGCACTAAAAAAACTTTTATCGATTCTCAATGACGATGATAATTACGGCGTGTCATATCATTACCCGATGTCACTGACAATTGTTTGCCCCGTACCTCTTGGTTAGCCGTTTCCTTCCGTATAAGCTTGGCGCACTGTTGGATGTAATGTTTATGAAATAACGTTTGCATAATAATTAAACATGATCCTGACTGACCGATTGTACGGCAGTCTTCGTTCCTTGGAGCTGGAAATTGTAAGGGTGCATCGAACGGAGGAACTGGGGATAGAAAACTTTGAACAAAAAAATTGAAACTGGTAAAGAGGAAAACGTTGTAATGAAAACACGAACCACATCGATTGCATTTGAATCATTCATCATGTTCAGTGCCACTAGAAGAAGCAGTGATGGGCAATTCAATTCTCTACGTACGAGAGGGAGATACATTGTGTATGGTTATTGCTGCCACTGCGGCAATTTGAACAGTCAAAAAGCTAGGCCAGCGGTCGGCAAAGTTCTTTCCCGCAAAAATATTTAATTTGAAGACTGGTTTTGAAAGATGGGAAGAGTCTATTCGTAAATCACTGAACCTATTTTAGTATGACATCATATCGTCGAACTCTTTTAAATTTGATTATCGTAACAAGGATTGACGGTCTAATCAATGTGATCAAACTTGAGGTTTACATTTTCCGCATGTGCCACTAACAATGCTTCTGAATCGTACTAGTTGACGACCGTACCTCAGGATTGCCGATAAGATATTGGTATTTTTTGTAATTTACTGGAACCATCAGAATAATGAAGGTTTCATAAAGCTTCAATGCAAATCTATATAAAAATTCACACAAATTATAGGAAACTTTCGTTGCACAAGAAAGACTACCATCAACCTGCCACAGCCGTTAACTTGTGATGTTTAAATTGTTACTGCAGCATTTACTACAAGAATGTACCAGTACGCATTTGCGTACCAACGTAGGGACAACATCGGTCCCAACACGATTCTAGTCTCTTTTGTCAACACAGCCTAGGTACATACTCACACACCAACTCAACTCCAAAACGCAAACGGACTGAACAAAACAGCGGCTGACCTGACTTCGGCCTCCGTACCAAATACGTGCGTGCATATTGATGAATGATCGAAAAGGTGCCAACGGACACCGGGCAGCGTAGAGCATGGTGACAGAAAACGTGCATTGACGAATGAAAATGTACCCAATACAGGTATGTAGTGTTGATAAGAGCAACGCTAAAAAAAACGCGTCCGCTGTATAACACCGAAGTACGATCGGGGTCGATGAACAGAGGGAGCAGAAATGCTACGGTTCGTGATCAGAAAAGGGTCAGCTAGGAATAGACGAATTGTATCCCCGTCACGCATCGTACAACGCGTCCCGGCGAGCATGTTTCACGTTCCGTCGATCGACAATATTGCACAACAAAAATGGTCAAAGAATGCATGTGTGCGACGCTAGCACGGTGTGTGTTTGGACTGTGGACATTATTGATTTTACTCGCTCCGAAATCGTTCCCAAAACCCGTTCTCCTTCTTTCCACACACACACACACAGTCTGATAGGGTTCAACGGGAAAAACAGAAATCGGTAATGTGTAAATGGAATACGCCAGCCGAATGCTTAATCACACCGTGGTAATACCCGAACGACGATCGAATCGTCCTTCTAGCCCCTTTTCCTCCCATTACGCTGGTGGGGTCCTAATTTGGCATTTCTAACTGTCTGCCATCTCTTATCCCTCTCTCCACTTTCCCGAAAAGTGCACTCAAAACTCAACGATTCCTCCCGTTGGCCCCAGGATGGCGTGAAAAACTGGCGTGATTATCGGTATGCAATCATGTGCTTTTTTTTGCTCATTTTTGCGCTACGTTGGTCGCACGCAATTGGTGTGCGAATTTACAGCGGCTCACTTTATAATGAGGAACACGGCCCTCTGCCCGTATCGTGTCTCCTCGACAAGACGCCTCCTCGAAGCGCTGTTCCACAGAGCGCTGCATACATAGCATAATGTATGCGGCGATGCTTTCCGCGCAGCACGCTTACCGTCGTTACACACGGCTTTTGCTGATTGCGAAAAAAGGTCACGGAATGTTGGCAGGTTTTTGGGAGGATTTGTTTTTTTTCTTTCTATTTATACAGGTACGAAGAGTTCACTTTCAGTGCTGGGAAAATGCTGGCACATAAAGCATACATGAGGGTGTGAATAAGGGAGGAAAGAGGCATCGTGAGCGATGGAGGAGGTTCGTGCGTGTCATCATCAACATCGTCATATTTGTGAAGATTTTTTATTTTAGCAAAGTTTGTGTTGAGCCGGCAGCAAAGAGCATTCGTTACTTGTTTGACAGTTTTAGATTAGATGTGGGACTGAGCAAATGGAATGAAATTAGACCTTTTAAAAAGGAGAACAAGAATGCGCAACGGAAAAGTTAAATTGAAAATGATAAATGTTAGCTGTTGACTAGCTTAATTCGATGTAAGTATTATAGAAAAAACTGCAAGCACAACACTCAATTAAGCAGCCTATTTTTTTAAAATTACCTAACAGGTTTTGTGATAAAACGTTGATAAAAGGCAGGACATTGCAAAATTGATAAAAAGTTGATTAATGTATGCTTGATTTTGATTAAATAATTCTATCTTGAATTTCTGAGCTTTACACCATAAAGCATGATGCGAAATGATACACTTTCTTTGAACGGATTATGCTTCTTCACCATAACTCTCATGCGTGGCTATAGCATACCTTAAGATGTATTTTATGTTGTTTTCTGATATATTTTGAGAATTGTACGATGCCTGACAAGCCAACGCGAAAATGGATAAATATCACCCGTATTCTAAACCTCATCGAATTAAACAGGCATTGGAAGATAGAATAGCCTGAGAGCCATTACTTCAAATGACATAGAGAACGACTGTAGCATTCAGACGCTTAATATTTTAACATCACTCAATATTTTAACAGCTTGAGGAAACATGTTTTAGGCTGCATGTTGTTCAATGGGAAATCCTTCAAAAAAAAAAATAAAAATAAAAATGAAACTGTTTTTGTTTCTGGTTATTTAAGGTGAGTAAGAAAAACAAGGATTTAACTTTCAATGATCTGCAAGCGATATTATCTAGCAAAGTGAGAGAAGATAGAGAGAGATAGGAAGTAAGAGAAAGAACGAGATAATAGATGATCCGTGATGTTATAAAAGAGTCAATGTAAGTTTTACGAGAATGATCAAGACCAGATAATGATCAAGGTTACAAGTTGAAGAGATCTGTACGTTATCACACTCACTTAACGTTGAATTTAGCACTGTAATACTGAAATTCATTCACTAAATTTCTTTCTTTCTTTCTTAAATAATAAAGTTACCTGTTTGTTGAACAAATTGGTTCAGTTTTATACACAAATTTAGCAATTAATTGTATAACCATATCAATTGCTTTCATACATTCTTTAGAGCTTTTACGAAATTTAGGAGAATTTGGCTTTTTGTTACTGTTGCTTTTTCCCAATAATATTGCATTGAATCAACTACCTAGAAACTCTAACTCGTATCAATTTACGTTGTCACACACATTGCAATCTCTCGCGTGCATTCAAAAATACCAACTTGCCAACTTTCCACCGTAACATGCCAATTATTGCTGATTGGAACCATTATGATTGCTCTAATGAATTCGGCAACACGGAACAGGAACTTTGCACTAAGTTGCCCCATTCTCAAATTACACAACATCACAGCCTAACCGAGCGCTTTAACCTGACGTCAAACCAACGCATCGCAACTCCGAATGAATGAAAACCATCTATTCTGCCCGCACCGCCATCGCTCGGCGAACAGCGAAATGCCATTACAAGAATGCCGAAATGGAAGGTGGGAAGGTCGTATTGTATGCATAAAAATAATCTTTACCGTCTGCAGGGATTTATTTCTTTAGCACACGTGGGACAGATGAATGACACTCCGGGTTTTTTCTTCTTCGTTGGGTCGTGTGTGAGTTGCTTTTGCGAGGGAGCCTGCTACGGCTTCTTGTTCGTTCATTCGTTCGTGCTGGATCCTTCGGCTGCTTATTCGGGGAAATAAATGAGCGAACCCGAAACAACGGTAGTCCCCGTTGCGAAACGCACCAGACGGGCAAGTAAAGGCCAAAGTTCCAGGTGGTAGTAACGATCTGATTAACAATTTATTTTCATTACTTTTGCTACCTAACTGGTGGAAGATTTGCGCAGAAAAATAAATACCCCAGGAATAGGTAACACTCCTCTAACCATTTTTTTTTTCTTTTGCTCTTCGACGCAACGCTTCCATACAGGAAGGTCATACGAAAGAGCTCAGAGTTACTAATTCGGCAAAGTTTCCACTCCAAGCACATCGTCTTTCTGGCCAAACTGTCTCAGAAACTGTGTCAAAAATAAATATCCTTTCCATACTTACCTGTGCATCGCCGACGCTGCTTGCATATTGATTCGTTTCGCTAACGGGCGTAAAACACTCCAATACGCAGCAATAGTTTTCCCTCCTCAAATCGAACCATCTACCGCTTCGTACATTCACCTTTGTTGGAAGTCCACTTTGAGCGTACCATTCCCAAAAACGAAGCTCAGGTGAGCAAATGAAGCAGCAGTTGCTAGCCTAGCCTTGCATCATATTGCACCACACCTTGCGCTCCCTAAAACTGGGCTGCATTATATTTGTTGTTACTAAATGAACCTCAAAAACTTTCACACCGTATCACACACTCGGTCCTGCCGGTCTATTCGTCAACTTTTTCGATACCGAAAACTTCCCACAAGCGCAAAACTTGCCATTATTCGATTTCTTCTCCAAAATTGTAGTTGGTTTACTTTTGGGAAAAGCTAAAGTGAACCTCAACTTTTTAGAGCACATCGATCGAAAAGCTGGCCAAACTGCCGCTTTACAAATCCCAGGTCCAACGGACCCTCCACCTGGACACTAAAGGAAAGGATGGCGCCCTCGAGCAGGTCGATAGCGACCCAGCGTATCGACAAACTTTGCATTTATCGAAACACGAGAAAGTTCCAGCTTACTTACTTACTTACTGCCCTGCAGGATGGAACCGATCTCCTGCCTGGCTTGGTGAGTGTGTATGAGAGGGAAAGAGCATTATGGGGCGGCTATCATCCCCGGCACGGGACAAATGATGGAGCGTCAGGGATAACAGGGAGCGCTAGACCGCTGATGACGATGATGATGATGATGGGAACGAGCCCTTCCTGTCACCATGGGAGATACTTTAATTCAATCCCTTGGCCGTAGGCGGCCCATAGCTTTCCCCCCATTCCAATGGGCCCTCTTTTACCTTTTTGGGTTGGCCATTCTCCACTTTTACTCCCCATATCCTTCCCAAAGCACTCCCTCAAAGCTTGCTGAAAGATCAGTTCAGGCCAGAGGAATAGAGGAATACAGTAGGGCAAGGGATAATCCTGGAGAGTTCTAGGAAGCCGCCGAGGGACAGAGTGGCCTGGCGACGGGAAAACCACTCGCCGGGATCGTAATCTACCTACCGTGCTGCTGTCGGGCAAGTTAGCGATAGTGATAACCGATGAAACTTTGCCGATGGAAAGTTATCTCATGATGAGGTGAGAACAAAGTGGTTCGTTTTCCAGAACGAGACAACCCTTGTCGGGTGGGACGACTGACAGCGGGAGTAGCAAACGGCACCGTGGTCCGTGGTGCGGTGTTTTTCCAACCTGGTTTGGATGGCAAATGCAAAAAGTGTGTATCGCTAGCGCTATGATTATTATGCGAAGCAGACCGTTTGCCTTCCATTGGGACGAACAAAAGGGACAGGAGAAGCGTGGCGCCGGGCGGGCCGACTACAAACAGAAATGATGATTGAGTCGGAGTTTGCTCTGTTCGGCCAAGTTATGATCGAAGATAAGTGGTTATCGTGTACAATCGTGTGTTGGCAAAGTTCAATCTCGAAGCCTTCCTGCGGGGGTTGTGGCACCGACGCAGGTAACGTTTGCCACACGAACAGCCAGACCGCACTGATGACACCTTTCCGCAACGGTAAGTACTCATGAACGATTTAATTAGATTCAAGGTTGCTACCGAATCCGGATCAACATTGTTGGGCTATAAGAAAAATGAACATAATATACGAAGTTTGGTTAATATATATTTTGGCATGAACTTCTATTCATTTTCAAAGTTCTTGTTCTAGGAACTAAAATTTCAAATTACTTCAAAGTTTTTCATATATTAAAGCCATCACAGTCTAAAACCAGCATAGCATATATGATCAAAACACAAATTGCCTTATCTTTCTGAATAGTTTTCTTCATCTCGTGAAAACATCGTTACGAAACTGGGCTTGTTTGATGAACAACCTTGGACACCGTAATCAAAAATACCCCAAGATGAATTGATCAAACCGAGGAGTTGAATATGGCGTAACCTATGTGACAAATTCTTTGGATCTTGTAAGAAATGTTAATGGTGTACCACAAACTTGCACTGCTATATAAATCAGACAACCTGATGATGGCTAAGACGAGCAATATAATATACCTGGATCATGTCAAATGGATTTCTAGGAATTTCAAGTTCCATAATTACATTAGCCAGTGAAACGTTCGCAGCAAGCACTTGTAAACTAGTATTTATAACGAAGGTATTGTGAAGATCAGTTGTGGATGACTCAATAATTTATAACATATAATTTCAGCGAGCTTTACTTAGCAGCTTTGTAAAATATTCATTATACGTCTTCAAGAGAACCCATTAATGTGAATCAGAAGGCAGTACCGTCAGGTTGTGTCCTGAAATGGTTCTTAAAAGCCAAAGGAATGAAAACAAATTTGGAATGAAACACTAACGAAATGCAAAAATGAAATCTAAATAACTGGAAGAAAATGGAGGTAACTGGAAGATTGATGAAGAATCCTCAAAAACATAAACTAAAATAATTAAGAAAATCAGGACAATTGGTTGTACCGAAGCATAGATTGAACCCTTCTTAATGACGAGCTAGGACGTAAATCGTAGATGTTAGACTGATAAAACTCTCTAAAGCCATTATGTTAAACAAGGTACGAGTATATAAGAGTAGATCGCACGAATACTAGGTATAGACAAAGTCACATTTTGCAGATTTGTTGCAAATTTGATATTTGATCTGCAAATTGTTTTAAATTTCAATTCATCTCCAGTAAAGCTTTGAGAGTAGCTTCAAATCAATCGTTATCAAGCATCAAGCATTTGGCGTTATAAAATAATAATAAAATTCCAGCAATATTACGTTTAACCAATGTGATAATGGTTACACTACGAAATTTGTAATTTGTAGTGATTCTCGACAATTTCGAACAATTTCACAAAACACATATGAACAACATCCGTTACTTCACACAACGATTGTAAGTAACCAGCAAAACTGTCGTCCTTCAAATTCAAAACTTCTAAAGCACTATAATCCTTTGCAAAATGGTAACAATCTCAACTGGTGGCGAATTGAAAATAATCATACGACACTGTCCAAAACCAAACACACACAGCATTCTCCAGTCCATCTCAGGAAACTAAAAACAAAACAGATTTTACACTTTCCACGTTTCATTTTGCTTTGTTTTTGCTCGGTTGCCACCAATAAGCTGGCTTATTTACCCTCGCTTGGAAAATAATATGGGGAAAGTTTAATTAAAAAGTCGTATCACTAAACCCAGCCTCTCTCACTCTATCTCTCTTTTTTTCTGTTATTTTCTCTCTATTTTTCCAAATCTAGCCACAAACGACCACCCCAAAGATTGGGCCCAGTTGCATCTGCAAACAGTTGAGCTTCACAGCATCATTTTCCAGCATTACTCAATTACAGCGTAGTAGAGTTTTTGCTCCCCTTCCTTGGTGTTGTTTTTTTTTACTTTCTCCCACACTTTCTACTACAATTTCAAGACCCCAAATCAAAGCAGGACTCGTCCAAAGCACAACCAAACCCGAACCCAAACCTAACTCCGAACGACGACGCTCATTAGCAAGATGATCTGTTGTGCTGTTGCTGTGCGGTGTTGAACTCCGTCAACGGGTGGGTTTGTCATGTTTCGAATTTTTTTGTTCGGATCTATTGTTTGCACCCGGTATCGGTGACCGTAACAATAGGAAAAGCCGGTTATACTATCTGCAAAAGAAGCTCTTCTGCGTTGCTGTGTCCCTCCTTTTCGCTCATGACTGCCGTTTGTCAAGCACGCTCTCACGGTTTGCAAGCGGAGAAAAACGTAGTAAAACAGTTGGATAGAAAGGAAAAGCAATGTGCTGTGTGCTGTGGTACAGTAGACAGAAGTTCCTTGTCAGAACAACTCACGACACACGATGAGGGTTGAGGCACCGCTTGACTTCATGCGCTTCCTCCCGGGAGGCATGGTTGTGATTTCAACTCATCAGATAACGCTTCCCTCAACCCAACAAAAACGACGGTCATGACGCATTATTTGCTTTACTTTTATTTTCAATTAGTATCCTTTTTCTCACCCGCAAACAAAAGGCTTCTTGGGAGTTTGGGGAGCAGCAAAATTTGGCCAACACAGTACGGGAAGGCCGGTAGGGGTCAACCTTCCATTGAATTCATTGGGAGCAGATGTACGGTCGTGGCAGAAGCTCCCGACGGTAGCCGGATCGTGCTGCGACAAAAGGACACACACTGATGTTTGGTTTTCGGGCGATAAGTTCCCCTTTTTGTGTTTGCAATCGTTTTCTTCGGGAGTGGTTTTTTTCCTTCAAAAGGTCGGAGAAAAGGTGAAAAAAGGTTTACAGGCAGGAACACACTGTACTGGCAGGCAGTGAAGGAAAAGATGCAGGACCGTTTAAGAACTACGATGTTGGTTTTTCTTTGTTTTATTGTGATTTATACTCTCTTCACATTTTTCTGTACTGACGAGTTTGAGTTTGTCCTGCTTTTAGTCTTATCATATGCAATTATTTCGCTTTAATTTATCTCATTAAACTCCATCATCCTCTTAATAAAACTACTTCTGGTACGATTTTAACTATTTCTAATTTCTTTACATTTAAAAAACATAGTTTTCCATTTATCAATCCGACCTCCCCGCAATAAATAACAATTATCACATTCAAATCTATATTATTCAACTCAACTTGATGGGGAAAACTTATTACACCCCTACAGCCCAACATCATTCTGAACATCATAGGAAAACCCTTACCTCGAAACTCCCTCTGGGTAGCCGGGTGCACCCCCAAAGCCCCGTTACTTTCGGCTGTCGAATTCAATTTCCAGTATCAACAATCATTAACCAAGTTTTAGAACGAAACCAGATAAAACAGATAGCGAAGAGCTGCGGACGAATCGACATTCAACCCCTGAAGCGCGGGACCCCATAATCATTGACTGCGAATATCAAAGCAAACGCGGCCAGTTCTCGGGCCGGGAAGCGGTGGAGCAATACGGTAGAAACAAAGAGAGAGAGAGAAAGAGAGAGAGAGAGAGAGAGAAAAAACAAGAAGTACAACAAACCTGCAGGCAATGGAAAACCAACCAGCCAACATGAAGAAACCCATGGCGGCCCTTGATGATTGTGGGGAACCGCTCGGAGCGGAGAAAATGGAGATTGAAAAATGATCAGTTATTTCCAGCAAAAAGGAAAAGCGTTTCAACGATGGGTGGGCAGGAGGTTGGTGTGGAAATGAACGAAAGGCTAAAACCTCATGCTCGTTGTAAATGTGGCGCTTGTTCGTGAGCCATTTGTGGTTTGTCTGATAAGGACAAGTGAAAGCGTGTGCTTTTTTTATGTTGCTCGTTTTGTTCTGCTTCAGGTGTTCTGGTGTGGAGAGCGGAGGAAGATGAGATAGTATGCAGACAAATGAAAAAGTTGATTTTTTTTGTGGAAGATTTAATTATAAAATATGAACAGAGCGTGACATTTTTTTACAAAACTATAGGGTGACTTACTTTAGTTGAGGTTACTGAATACGGTTTGTAGAACATCATTAGCTACACTTTATAAGTTCATGTACTTTTGTCAATATTTGTTTATACTATAAATGTAATGACATAATGAAATTAATAAAGGTTTAAAACTTGAGGATAAACTCAATAGTTTTGTAAGTGTTACACTTTCACAAGCTCCTCGTTGAGGGACACATTTCAAATCAAAATTGATGTCACATTTCAGCTATTATATTTAACATTATGTTCCACATTATGATCTGTCTAACGCTCATTAGAAAAAGGTTCTTACATCAAAATACTAGAAACATTTTTTTTAATTAATTAATAATTAATAATTATTTTAATAAAAAGTTTATAACTGTCTAATTATATTAATCTTTGCCCTCACTCCATAGAACTTCACAAGGAGCCGTTGTCTATCTTATTTGAATGCGAAGAGCTAAAGCTTTAAACCTGCCCTCCTATGTCTAGAAAATCTGAATGGCTACACAGGTTCGTACACCAAAGAAGAAGTTCATTATGTTGTTAAGATATGTACATCTTATTCAATGCAACAACTTACCAGACTTAACTCAGCCTCTCTGGGCTGGACTATAATTTATTATAGTACAGTGTCATGTACTATACTGTGCTGTTGCCAGTAGTGATAGGAAAAATGTTGTTTCAATCGGAGTCGATTTCTACAAACACTGATTTTTTTTCGAATCGATTCCGGATAGTAGGCCTGCGGTACGAGCGGTTTCACAATCAGTTTCCACAATCGGCTCCAGAATCGGAATCGACTCCGGAATTGGAATCAGAACCTGAATCAGAATCAGTTCTAGATTCGGAATCAGTTCCGTAATCTAAATCTGTCCCGGAATCAAAATTGGATGCGGAATCGAAATCGGCTCTGGAATCGGAATCGGCTCCGAGGAAGACGATCCTGAGATTCCAAGACCGATTCCTGATTCTGGTTCCAAATTCCGAAACTGATTGCGATTCCCGGGTTGATCCCAATCCGGGAGCCGATTCTGGTTCCGATATCGAATGCGGAAACGAACTCGGCACCTGAATTGGCCCTGGAATTGGGTCCGTAATCGTAACCGGTTCTGGAATTGATTCCCAACACGAAGTCGGAATTGGGTTGTAGTGATTCTGAGCTACCGCAACTGAGGTGAAATCTATGACAAGAATATCTTGGTTCGGGTGATTGTTCTATATAAGACAGTGAGAGATTAAAGCTTTAGGAAGTTTATGAAAAGGTACATACAACTTTGTCTCATAGACCGTTTCGTTTATACTACACGATAACAAATCTGTATATACAACAGATTGACATATCCTCATAAATTCCATGATTAACCAAAAGTTTTAAAAGATCTAAAAAAAACATACGGTCGATTTCTTCTTCTTTCGCTCAACAACCGTTGTCGGTCAAGGCCTGTCTGTACCACTTGTGGGGCTTGACTTTCAGTGACTAATTGATTCCCCTCCATAGCAGGATAGTCAGTCCTACGCACGGTCCATTTGGGGATTGAACCCATGACGGGCATGTTGTTAAGTCGTACGAGTTGACGACTGTACTACGAGACCGGCTCGGTTTATGTCGGTTAAATTCATTGATGCGCATTTAAAAGAATTTTCTGTACACATCAAAAGCATTTTATGTAAAAGAAATCCCTCCTCAATAAATAAAAAAAAGTTTTATATGTACAATTCACTTACGAAGGCAATTTAAGGCACAAGTTTAAATATGAAATGAAATGCAAAAATGAAAACCATCACATACAACAAACCACATATCACAGAATACATGCTGTCTAAAGCTAACCCTTCAAACAAAACCGTTTTACTGGCAGCCGACAAACCGATTGCAGAAAGAGTTACAAATATGCTTCCTGTTGCTCCTCCGGCAACTCCCCGTGACATGTAGTAAATCCTGTATTTATCCTCCCTGCATATGGAAAAACAGAGGGAGAGTCCAACCTGTCATGAACCAAACGGAACGGCATTTGCGAATGGTGGAATTGAGTACCGCATGGTATGATCCGATCACCCTCTGCCCTGCCCACAAACCGGAAATGAGAATGTTTGGCAGCGAGACGTCAAGTGCGTTTCACTGATTCACCCTCTCGCGTTTGTCTGATCGAAAAGTGAAACTGATTCTGAACCATGCGGGGTGAAACGAATTTTGCATATTCACACAACATAACTCACTCACAGGCAAATGTAGCAGTGGCAGTTTATTGATAAAATGATATTATAGACATACTGTACAAAAAATTTCATGCCAAAATGAAACATTTAACCACTGTCAGAAAGGGGAGAGCTCCAATTTTGATATCCATCATAGTGGAGCAATTAAAAAACAGAGTTTATAATCAATTTGCACTCGTCAGTTGCACACTGGATTATGAAGAGTATACTTTTTGTGTGTGAGGGTGTTTTGTATTTTTTCGTTTATCCACCCCACTAATCCTTTGTGCTCATTTACACTCACCCTGATGAGCACTCGGTCATGTACGAAAGGGTTCCTCTCTGTCGCTGCCAAAACAATGTTTCATTTTGAAAATTGAACAATTTTTGTTGCCCATTTCATGGTAGCCTTCGGTCTGTTTTACCTTCAATTACCTATTTATCTGCTGCTTTCACTTACTTCGAGCGGAAAAGGGGGTTTACAAAAAAAAACAATGAAAGGTTAAGTCTTCTCATTCGGTTTCAGTATTCGGTTCAGTACTACAAGCCTCCATTTTCGCTCCAGGCACACGCACGGCCACATCAAACCAGCATAATTAGCCGCTCGATCAAAAACCCCTTTTTTACACGACCGGGGAGGCTGCTACACCACCCCAAAACCGAAGGACGCGCAACAACAACTCTAGCCCAAGATGCGTCAATCTTTAGCACCCGGTCCGGACGGACCAAAAGTGGAAGATTCTTTGAAATTTTCAGCTCACAGAACAATCTTTCCTATTTTCCAGTGCTGTATAAAACAAAAGCCCGCTTCTTTTCGGGGCTTTAGCTTTGTTTCAGCACTGTTTCAGTACCGTGCACACCCTGCCAAGACTGACCGTGGACACGTGGCCGTACCGCAGCCCTTTGCGCTTGTTAAGGAATGGCGCATTTGTTTGTTTAGGACATCTCAGGATGAGCTGAGGCGCTTTATCAAGATGAAAGACTGGCCGGCCGGGACCGGTGTGCTTGCCGGTGTGGCGCCAACTTTTCCCTGCTGTTGAACGGCAAAACCCGAACAGCAGCATTCCACCAGAAACCAAAACAGAAGCATCAGTTCCTTTTCACAGGACAGCCAACACATTCTTGGCGCAAGATTCATGCTGGAGTCCCAGTTTCGATGGGGCCTAAGGGAGGGGGGCACAATAGCACAAGTTGAATAAGTAAACAGCTCGTTTCCTTTCCTTTAAAAAGCAACATTCCTGCGTTATTTATCATTTAAATTTAGAGAAACCGTTCCCGTCTACCCGTTCCCGAAGGCGTACCATCGTTTCCATGGTCAATTGACAGAACTCTGGAAACTGATGGTGGGAGACCTCCTGTGATGTGTTTTAACTGTGGGCAGGGATAAATTCCATTCCCGGGTCCAGTTTCGGAATGAGAAATGTTCGCCCTACCTGTTTGCTTCTGGCCAATATTCCCTCCGAGAGATTCGGAAAAACGGGTTCGGCAAAAGGATAACTTGCGCTAGCCCAACTTGTCACTTGTCTTGCGCGGGAGCGCGGGTTACACAACTGCGCGGGCTGCAACGGTGCGGACGAAACCCCAAAAACGAGGGACCACATACTTTGCCAAGTTTGATGAGCGCGCACAAGTAAAGGAAACTTTGCAAAAGTACGTAAAAATGCTGGTGATGGTGAAAGTGGGTTAGAAAGTATGTATCCTTCCCATTACGGTAGAAGGTACGAGCCGGGTAGAAGTGAGTATGTGCTAAGGGAGTCACTTTATCTACGTCCGAAGCTCGTTACCTCGAAACAAGAAGATAAGACGGAGCTGATGAGTTTGGGCAGAAACGAAGGTATTGGGTTTTGATGGTTTATGAAATATAGATCAACCGCTTTCTTTAACATATTGTTTCGTCCACCCCCAGCGGAGACCATTACCCATAACAGGAGAATGCGTCGATGTTTTCTCGTACTTCGTACAGTGGTTGCGTTGAAGAAATCATCAAAAAGCTGTAACAAACCATAGACGTGATAAACGATTGAAGAACAAAGGTAGTGATGTTAAAAGCGTTATAAACGCATGAGACAAAGTACACATAATAAACCATTCTTGAGTTGATTACGTTACAGCGCAGGATGCAATCCAAGATTCTATGGTGTAATATGCAGTTTAGCACATATTAGGCCGAAGGTACGAAATCCACCTGAATTGCTATGTGCTTAGATTTGGTAATCATGTACTGATTTCCCTAGTGTAAGGGAAGGTAGGTAAAGACGTACACCTTAAGGAAAATGCTAGAAATCTTGGAATATATTAATACGACGACCATTAAAATGTGCATACATTATGTTAAACTCTGATTTTATCCGAGAATGTGTTGAATCTTTTTAGTTTTTATCGCTTTATATATCCGTTTTTCCTTAAATTAAAAACATGGTTTTTCTCGTGCAATTTTAAAATAATCGAGAGTAAGACGGACACCTGATATGGGAATAATAAACACCATGAAGGGTAAGATGGACACCTTTAGAAAACGTTGGAAATTTAAGAGCTTAATATAGTTTTTTTTAACATATCCTATTGCTTTCCACGTCATGGGATGTATTAATCTTCTTCTTCTATTTGGCGTAACTTCCTACGTGGACATGCCGGCCTGTACAGGCTTTCGAGACTTAATTCATTACCACGCAGCTAGATAGTCAATCCTTGCTACGGGAAGACGGCGCATTCTAGGTTTGAACCCATGATGTGCATGTTAATGAGCCGTACGAGTGGACGACTGTACCACGGGACCGTCCCAAACCTGGTATGTAAATAAACCAATTCTAGGCCATTGCAACGACGGCTCAATCAGCCATGAATTTAGGAATTGTATGCGCCGCTTGTAATATATCGTAGAATGCAGAGTTTAAAGCATTATTGAAATATCGACGTTCGACCAGCTTACAAAACACCAGTCTGAAACTTCTCTCTCATCTATTCCTGAACGATTTCATATCAATGCTCCCTCTTTTTGTGGATTAAAGTTTTCCAAGTCGTAATAAGATACTGGTGAGGCACAAAACCAGCGCCGAACGAGCATAACGCACGGCTGCTATTTTGACCGGTCTTTCATTTTTCGTTAATTTCAATACTTTCTTTCTAATCGGTGGATTTATTTCTTCCAAATACATTTATTAAAGGTGTTTGATGAAATATATTCATCACCAATTGATATAACAAGTAAAATAAATCAACAAATTCGGTGTCCATCTTTTCCTAGAACAGAGTGTCTTTCCCGCTTTGGTGTCAGGATTCATAAGCATCAAGAAAACAATATTTTTCTTATGTTTTATTTTCGTTCTTTCGCCAATTTTTTGCTGAATAATCACCACAACTCATTAATGTAATAAAACTTCTGAAAATATAAACAATGCAAGCTACTCGGCTTAAGATCCGCAATAGTCAAATTAGTCGCAACAGTCGAACGGATTCAATAATACCATTGATAATCATATTTGCCTTACAATAACAAAACAAAATAAAAAAAACACTTCTGATGTATAAGACAAATGTGGTACATAACATTTTGTATTAGTTTAGTTACGAGTGAACCAAGTTCAGATAGACATCAGTATTTCTGATGGGCGTCGAATGTTCACTTACAGTTGAACAATGTTCAAAAGCAGCTTCACATTGCTTATTTGGGCTCGAAAACGGTATATTTAGGCTAAAAATTGAACACTGTCGACCATCGTGGCAGGTTTTTTTGAGTAAAACTGCTTTTTTGGGTTATTGAAAGACCGTATGGCAGCCAAAATCCTTGCGGGCAACTTAGCTTCCATGTTGCTGACGGTGCTGCAATGCCTTTGACTCGAAATAGGCGAAAACCTGGACTTGGACTTCAAAAGTGCATTCACCCAACCATTCCCCATTATTTCCCTCTTTTATCTGCAATCCGAGGTATTCTGCAGCTTGATGTTCATATCATCAACGTATACCAGGATTCTTTGAGTCACTTAATTTGTTTGAATTAATGTTTTTATGGGTCACATCACTTTTTTTATTTTGCTTTAGCTTTTTTGCCTGCTCTCACTTTCTCAAATTGTATAACTTTTATGACTTATCATTTTCACGATCATCTTTAACTATATAATTTATAATTTTACTTTTTTCCTAAATTATTACACGACGTAAATGCAAGTATATTCTTTTCTAATATTAAAAAGCTAACGTCTCAATATTCGTACTCATCCTCTATCCACCGCTTTAATATTTATCCAAAAAATATCACTCTCAACGGCCGCAAATCGTCCCCCGGCGTGACCATTGAAACGTAAAATTAGTTTTCCACAGCTTTCCACCCAAAACATTCACCGTGGACAATTATTGCCATTGTCAGAAGCTTCATTTACCGTTTGACAGCTTTACTAGCTCAATAGCCAGCGCGAAACGCTGACAAGTCCTTCCATCCACCTCACCTGGTGGGGCGCACAGTCGACCGGCTAGAACCAGCGACCATCTCTTGAAACTGTCAAACCAGAGAAGTTCGTTATTTAATTAAGAGGAAGGTATTGTCGATTGACCTAGGTGGATGATAGCATTTTTTGTGTGGGTGTTCTGATTGTTTGCGTCTCCGCGTGTATGAGCTTCATCCTGCAACTTACGACTGTAAAGGTGAAAGGTGTTCGATTGGCCCGGGGGAAAATTAGGTCACAAATCAGGTCCGTGCACACTATTATAGGCAAGGGCCATTCTTCTTCATCCCTTTAGCAATGGCACTTCAGGGCAAGCTTAACAGCCGTAAATTGCGTTCCAAACGGTCACCTCCTTGATGTGATCCCACAGGAAGATTCCGAAGCTGGCAAGATTTCATTATCCCAACGCAAATAACATTTGGAAAAGCCAAACTTTCGGTTACTATTTCGAACGAAAATTTCATTTCTCTAACTGCTGATATACATTTGATAAGCTTAAAAGTTTGCTCTCTGGGTCGTTCTGCTATAAAGGAAGGGGGTGCATTTCCTTCCCACCCACCAGCCAAACTGATCCTTAGCCCCTTTTTAGCCCTATTACCGTTTGCCCCTCATCGGGGTAAAATCTGTCAGCTTTATTCGAGGGGGCAAGACAAGAAAGTTTCCTTTTTCTTAACGAGCCTACCATTAACCCAGTTCGCAATGCTCGAACGCTTGCGTGGCTTACCACAGTGAGCCAAAGCAGATGAAAATTTTGGCTAAATGTCGCAATAAAGAAAGCCAACGAAAACTGCAATGATAAAAGCATGCCCATCCCTTCCCCCCGTGTCGGAAGGCAAACTCTTTACGCAGCGATGGTATGACAGAGCTTTCCGTTTCTCGTCCCTAGTGACCTTGAAGCGAAATGGGGTTTACCACTTTTTCGAACAGAAATAATATTAACTACCCTACTAATGCGATACAATCTTTAATGGGGAGGGGGTTTGGTCGTCTCCGATGGTGCAGTTTCAAACTATTGAAATTAATTCTCGTCGCTGTCGCATTTTGATGTTTTCTTTTACATTTCTTTTCCACTGTAAACTACAGTAAAGATAGAGTTGATAAACAATTTTAATGATTTTTCGTATAAAATGTGCTTGCAACAAAATTTCTATAAGCTGTCCTACAAGCACGAGCGACAGGAAGTGATAGTTTCTTCACTCGCGTAACAAAAAAGTCTTGTCGTTATAAAAGTATGACAAAATGTTTCCTTTCATCACCAACAACGCAACAACGCACTGATTAAAATGTTCATAATTTTTTTTTTTTTTTTGGTACTACCATCCACAAACAACACCGAGCCTGTAACCTTAAACGAGACCAGTTTGTAAGCATGTGGTTTTTGTCTTTCGCAACGTTCGCCCGGGGTTTTTTTTTCTAACCATTTCAGAAACTAT
>AXCO02005025.1:0-21850 GCA_000473525.2 Anopheles melas | reverse complement strand
AGCCATAATTGGTACACATACCCTAGTTTAAAAACTTATTGATTAAAACTCTTGTTATTAGCAAAATAATTGACTTACAGCCGTAGATTGGTGCTTTCAAGCCAAAAGTTGACGACAACGTGTCAACTTTTTTTTTATAATATTGGTTTGCATGTTGCATTCACTAAGTTGATGTTACATATTGAAAGTTTTTTATTTAATAATTTTTAAGTGTTTATCACATCATTTAAACTAATAAAACCTAAGAAATAAATGACAGTTTTTGTGCTTCAGTACACATCGACACCATGACTCACAATCAACAATGCACTCATAAAAATTCCCCTCACTGTAAGCCTTTTTCGCTGACTTCCAACACTGACTGCTACTGCTAGTTGCCGTTAAAGGCCAACAATGAAGGACATTCCCGGCCACAGCAACATCCCCACATCGCTTCAACCCACCTGTAGTTGTCTTTTCCGTCCAACGCTCCATCCAACAGCACAACATCACTGTACGGAGCGCGGGCGGAAGGAATGCGCAGGGAAAGAAATTAAAAAATAAAATAATAAATCGCCCGATCGCTCCAAAGTCTAAAATCGAACAACATTTCAGTAGCAATTTAAATCGCTACATGATGTCCAGCCAACCGACCCAGTCAGCCAAGCCAACCAAACCGTTTTGTCGGGAATGGCCTTGTGTTACCACCTAGCCGGTACCCTTGCGCGCTTCTGGGGCCTGTGCAGCTTCGTGACCGAAGGCCCACCGTGTGCCCACGGGACCGAGAAGATATGGGGCGTATATGGGTGCGTTTTTGATATGCAAAACGAATCGGAAAACAATGATTTCCCCACGCAACACCATCACACGGTCATATATGTTTTCGGGCTGGCTTCTGGGTTCGTAGGGTGGGTCGAAAAGTTGCGTCATCGCAGCTACATCGTTGTGGCTAATGTTTTATTATGAAAAATTCACAACGAACAACTAAAATGGATAAAATATATGATAGAAACAAAACGGGCAAATATGTTGATGATGTTAAACATTCCCATCACAGCAGCCCTAGGATCTTCTCGATCCCATCGTCACGCTTCATAAACGGTTGATTGGTCGGGAAAATGGGCTTCTCAAGAGGCAAATGCAGGGGGGAAAAAAGCACCCAACGTGGCGCACCGCGGGAGCCCAAGATGGTTAAAGAAGAGAACTTTAATTTCATCATTTTATTCAAATTTTCTCCCGAATCATTTCGCACCTCGCAACCCCCACACCCCTCTGACATCTCTGGCCGCCCTGTTTTCCTCCGTTGCTTTTGGGGCCACGCATCAGGTATGCTTCTGTGCTTCCGATTGCCTCCCCCTTTGCCCTCACCCGGCCTCACCAAAAAACACACGGGCTGACCCATTCTTTTCGGAGGGTATTATTTTTTGATTTAGTAGAATGCCAAAATAAACCACTGTTTTTCACCTTCACCAATAGAAGGCAATGGGGAGGCATGATTTCATCCACGCTGAACACGTATGCGGCACCTTAATTGCCGATGACTGGTCACGGTTTTGTGCTGCAGCAGCACCGCGGTCTCAGCGGGACCCAACACCACCCTACACAACAACCGGTTGGTTCGGAGCCAAACAAATGTTGCCGAGTAGTCAGTTAGCGTTATCGTCAGCGGGTATCGCGGGCCAAAAGGTGCGAAAAATGGTTCGAAATCGAGCAGTTTTGCTGGCTTTAATGTTTCGATAAACATTTATCTTTGTCAAAGGGGTCCTCTCGCGCAGGAGGAATCGTCGGGAGCGGGCGAGAAGAAAAGGACAAAATTTATGATCGAACGTAACGAACTGCGCGCGGTAGTCGTCAGTTTGCTCGAATGGATCGATTTTGATCATTATGTTTGGTTTGTTTGGTGTTGCTTATTTTTTAGGTGGAAATTGTTACCGTTCAGTACAATGGGCGTTTAATCAAATAGAGCTATGTTCAGCCAGTACGATATTTTATTAATGTTGTAGTAAAATAAATGCAAATTGTACTCCTTTATGCTCGGGTGATGTCCCTTTTACTAAAAATGGATTATAAATGATTAACTAAACGTTTAGAGATCTTAAAGCTTGGTGCTAAGTATTTCCTTTCGTCGTTTCACAATTTTTGCTAGTATTGAATCTATATGTTATTTTCTTAGATCACAACATATGCTATTCACTTAGATCAAGATTTACGTACTGCTTTTATATCCCACTACAAATGATTGTCACTGTAGTGCCCCTTTACGGTAATATCTGCGTTCTTGATGCTTCCAAAATTTAAGATATTCAGTATTTATAGCAATAGGAAGTAAAAGAAGCAGTCCCGTGGTATAGTCGTCAACTCGAACGACTTAATAACATGCCCGTCATGGGTTCAAGCCGGTAGAATGGACCGGTCCCCTCATACTGACTGACTATCCGGCTGCTTGATACTGAATAAGTCTCGAAAGTATATAAAGCCCGGCATGTTCCCGTAGGATGTTACGCCAAGTAGTAGAAGAAAAAGAAGCAAAAGGAATGTTTTATAACAGATCATCAACTGACCACATTTTAGTAAAATTTGTTTGAATGTTAAGTGCTTCTTTAGTCTCATTCATACTTCCTTATTTTACTCAAGAACTTGTTACGTCGTCTACGATTCCTTGCTTCGGTCTTTTGTTTTTTGGATACTAGAGACTGGCGTACTAGAACGTTCTTTATGTTGACGAGTAGGACGTCATTATTGTGAACAATATGATTAGACGAATGTAGGTCGTTCGTTCTTTACAATAAACTAAATGAATTGTGCGGTTCTGGTTCATGGGACACACCTCTAGTGAGTACTGTAGAGCTACGGATATTAGCTTCAAACTAATCATAATACAGACAACTACTTTCAATCACTAAGTCAGTGTATGTCAATCAGACTATCAGATTAGAGGAGTTTTCAAATTATGATGTGGTAATGTTCTTATGAGCAGCTAATATGACTCTCGAAGTGATAGGCTCTAAGCTCTTGAGATTCACCGCACAGAAGCGTCAATTTAGAAGGTTAAATATTAAACATACATTGTAAACTCATAGCCGTCAGTTGGCAAAGGAAATTTTGAGTTCTATAGTAGATTAAAAGATAGCACCATGCAGACAGCAAATCCAAAATAATGACCTTAACGCTTGATAAGTTTGGTAAATTAGAGTCCCTGGGGATGTCTGATTAGATTGCAGACCGAACAGATAAGAGAGAGTTGGAATGGATGGAGTTAAGTTACAAGATAATTAAATTTTTTTTTAATTGAACATGTCCACCGATATTCAGCATACAATATTTTCGAACTGAAACTAAAAACAGACGATTTCATTACTCACCTGAAGAGAAGTCCTCTTGCGCTTGTGAAAACCAAACACACCAAGCCGATTTTAACTCAAAGTGGAACGCTCCGTGGAAGGTAATGCTGCGCAAAAAGCATCATACACCCTTAGATCAAAGCGCTTTCAGCGTCAGACGAGTAGGTAGTGCGTGTAAAGGAGGTGCTGGGTAAATTCCCTGTGAAGTCGCGCACAGTACACACTCACGGAGCGTTCGGGGAGAGTGCTTTCAAGAGACGGTGTTTTTCTTTCACGCGACACCCAGGTGAAGCTTTGCGGTGGAGGTAAAACACTGGCAAGCTGCCTACTAACGAATGTGGTGCTCTGTGGTGCACCCTTCTTGAGGCAACAAACGCAGCAGAACCGTGCCGAGATTGACTTTATGTTCTTTTATCTTCCTTCTTGCGGAAGAGAAAAAGCTGCACTAATTGGCATTCACCTTAGGTGACAAATTTTCCTAACAAACGCGACAGAGCTCACAACACTGAGCACTTACTTCGGGCCGGATACAGGGAAAATATCACGCGCAAATGTCCCCGGTTGATCTTCATTTAGCATTTTGCTTTTTTTACATTCCCGTACCAGTGTACGTAGTGTGGCAGTATGTTTTAATCGCTCCGATGCATTCGCATCTGCTCGGGCACTCTTTCCAGTGCAGTGACGGAGAAAAGGCTTTGGCGTGTGTTTTGCAGGG
Organism: Anopheles melas; assembly: GCA_000473525.2. Classification (NCBI taxonomy): domain Eukaryota; kingdom Metazoa; phylum Arthropoda; class Insecta; order Diptera; family Culicidae; genus Anopheles; species Anopheles melas. The sequence goes on along the minus strand of AXCO02005025.1, from coordinate 17,815 downwards.
TGTGATGTGCTGCATTCATAGGCCATGCAACGGGTTATCACCTTCGCATTGAAATTGATAATGTGCTAAATGCGCTTCAGCATTTTCAGCGTCTCTGGTTCCTCTTTCGCTCGAGCTGTTATTTCGGCTGAACGCGTCGTTTTATGTTGTGCGCTATTCAGCAGCCGGCACCATTGATGGCGATGATGGCGGAGAGTGTGAAGGTGCAATTTTCAAATGCAATGGATGGATGAAAGGATCAAAGATGTGTGTTTTGTATGGGTGTTGCACAGGGGAAGTTTTAAAAACAAAATTCTCTAATTTAATGAGCATACAATTTAGGCTAGTTTTGCTTGCTTTTTCTATCGCGGCGGCTCATTAGTATAACTTACTGTAAAAAAACACATACTAATGAGTCAATCTACTACCCAGCTCTCTCTAGCCCTAACAGGTGTAAATCAAATGTGAATTACCTACTCGCAGAAATGTAAACTTTTCATAAAGAGGGGCAAGGCAACAAAGGTAGAGCCGGGGTTGGCGTAAAATGAAGTCAATCGCACGGGCGTCATACAATCGCTGGCTGGCGGAAAATTTCACTTAGCATAATTACGAGAAACATCAACTGGAAAACGAGCCATTTTTATGGTTGCTTTTTCGTGGAGTGAACCAATAATAATGCTACCTCGCCCCTTTGCTTGCTTGGTGCTACTCGGTGTGCATTATTGTTGTTTCGCCACAACTAAACACCGCCAAACAATAGATTGTACTTTGATGCTTTCGCGTGTGCTCCGCCGATCAAAGAAACCGATCTGCTACGGTTTGTTGGGTGTGTGTGTGTGTGTGTGGAAAAACGAGAACTTTACGTAGAATGACGAAGAAATGCTTGTTTTGTTTTGCAGGCTGTTTGATGGAACGGTGGAATTGCAAAGGAGGTGATTGTTCTGATAATTAGAAAACAATTCCAGCCCATTTGAATGCTCTGGGAAAATTTCAGGTATATTTTTCAATTTAAAAATTTGAGATAATTTTATATTGTTATGGAACAGCATATACCTACATTTTTACTAAAATTAGTATAAATTGAAATATGGGCGGTCCCGTGATACAGTCGTCAACTCGAACGACTCAATAACACGCCCGTCATGGGTTCAAGCCCAGAATGGACCGTCCCCCTGTAGCAAGGATTGATATTCGGGCTACGTGATAATGAATTAAGTCTCGAAAGCCTGTATAGGCTAGCATGTCCGCGTAGGACGTTACGCCAAATAGAAGAAGAAGATGAAACATAAATGATATTGGTCCATAACTGGCTTCTTTAATAGGAACTTAAAGAATTAAACAGATTTTTGCACACATTTTGTTCATTGTTAAATGTTGGTCATGATGGTAATTTTACAATATTGTTTTATGCAGACAGACTTATCCCACTTGACTTATCCCACATGCAGACTTGACTTAAAAATACTGATAAAAACTGTAACTAATCGATAAAGACTGTTGATTTTTTATTCATTTTAATCGAATCTTTCGGTCGATTGGTTTCTCATCGGTCAACAAGTTGTAAGACAACTGACAGTTGAACAAATTATCTTCAATCGCTTCATTTAGGTGCAGCAAGTGGAAGAGTCAACAATGCAAATTGCAGTTAATTAGGCAACACACACACAGTTAATGTCTGACGAAAGTTAGTCGTAGATATTGTAAAGGAATACGTTTGGTATAATGTAGTTATTGGACGTAATTTAAAGAAAAATCATATACCATATGGAACAGTATCTGATACTGGTATTAGTATTTCAGAGCCTTTTCATAAAGTTTTGTGCAGTGAACAAGAATATTTCCGTTTCTGAAATGGAATACCTAATGATCCTTATACCCGTGACCACTTGGGGCAGTTCCGTTGTACAGTTGTCAACTCGAACGACGCCCGTCATGGGTTCAATCCTAGAATAGACTGTCCGCCAGTAGCAAGGATTGACTATCCGGCTGCGTAGTAATGACTTAAGTTTAGAAAGCCTGTATAGGCCGGCATGTAGGACTATGTATTATGCCAAACAGCAGAAGATACCCGCAACACAGTTGTCATGTCGTACGACCCCACCACGGGCTTAATCCAGACACAAGACTGATTAATTTCCTGCTATGAGCTATTCAAAAAGTGTATCGATACATGTCAAGTCTAGTAGTGCCTCACGGATGATCTAGCCCAGTATGGTGTGATTCGTCAACATTTAAAGACCTAGTTTCAAACCATCATACATTTTTATACTGAGCTATTTAATTGGACTCTTTATGTGAAAGTTTATTTAAAATTTTAGTTCTTCATGTTGTAAAGATTACCGACCGAGATAAGTCCGACTAAGTTGTGGGAAATACAAAAAACGATGATTTTACAACAAATTGATATGTTGACTCCTACACAAAATACAGTGGAGCCCCGTTTATCCGGGTACCTTTAATCCGGCTGTCCGTTTATCCGTGCTGTTGAGAAATGACAGTTCAATACAATGGTGACATTGCGTTATGAGGAGAATTTTTGAAAAAGCGGTTAAAAGAGCACATTTTCATAACAAAAAACGATATAATTCATGGGACATTTCAAATATTCTCATTGGGAAAACATGTAGTTGATAAAAACAGGTTTGTTTTATCAAAAATAAGATAATTTTCCAAAAATTAATCACGAATTGGTGATAAAATATATCATTTGACTCTTTATCCGTGTTATTCGCATATCCGGGCGAGGTCAAGTCCCGAGAAGCCCGGATAAACGGCGCTCTACTGTATAGTATTGTTGAAATCCTCAATCCCCCCTCTCGCCCACTCCCCTCCCCCATTAGATACTATTTGCGTCATAAAAAAGCGAACTTATATAAAAAAAAAACGTCATCATAAAGAATCTAATTGCTTATAAATAAATTATATGAAAGCTATAGTTGTTCTGAGTATTCAGTTGAATCTGTGCAGCAAGCTCATCTTGCAGCGGTAGATCATTTTCTCGGTATGTGAATCTACTCGTGTTATCGCACGAAACAGAAGGGCTACCATCGTCTAAAATAGGAAATGATTAATAGCGGTCACCTGTTAGGATAGCGGGGAAGAAACTTAGCTATTGAATAATACTAAAATAGGAATAGCTACGAAAATTCGAGCGATAGATTTACGTATCGGTATGTGTTATATTTAGACGACGTTTGAATTAAATGTTAGATTGATAGATTTACACAACTCCAGATGCCTATTACTAAACCATAACCATTCACGCATTATTTCCCAAACACGGCTATTTCCGTACATCCGATTAAATAAACATTACCAATCCCTCTCCTGCACAAGCGCAGACGCAAATTTCAATAGGTGCAGCATAAACACATTATCGCACTTGGCACTTGTGTCTTTCCCATGTCCCGCTGCCCGTGTAACGCATACACTTCGCCACTTGTTGACCGACCCAAACGCGGGAGGAAATTGATCGTTGTCCCATGGGGGCATCCCACACACTGTTTCCCATTGTTTGTGGGTGCGCGCGCTCTCTCGTTGTTATCGCGATGCAAGTGCTGCCGGACACTGTCACTACTAAACTCTGGCAGGTTGGCATGTCGCCCCTTTTTGGTTCAATGACACCGTGTGCACCGGCTACCTACCGGAAAACATGGGGGTGTATGGGAAAAGGGGAAAATCTCATTTCAGCGGACTTTTCAATCGACGAAAAATCCACACAACAGCAGCAACGACTACGGCGACGGGAGTGCTAACAATGGAGCGCAAACAATAAGCGCCAGGCTCACCCCGTTTGCGTGCGTTTTGCGTGAATGATGCGTTCATTTCCTCGCGTTGTCATCGGTGCTTTGGCTGTGTTTGTGTTTGGGACTGTATGTCGGCCCTTGGACACACAAAACATCAACATAAACGGTTTCAATGTTTTGGTTGTGGGATGGGAGAGGAGATGAAATAATAGGTTTTTCCGTTCGGTCAAGTACGATAATCTTCGGTGGAGATCGAATGTGTAATATGCTATGTGTGTGGGCAGATGCATTGTTTGGAGGGTTAAATGCTCGCTGAACAATGCGTCAGCCGATCAATTGGTATTAAATATTGCACTGTTTATTTTGTGTTTTCGTTGTAATTGTTTGAACATAGTCTTAGCTGAGTGGAAAACAGTGGGAAATGATCCAAAATAACAGTTGATTTATAATTATAGAAGGAGTAAATTAAAAAAAGACATAGAATACATAACATTTGTGATTGTTATAAATGAATATTCGATTAACCAGACTAACACGTTACTATGACATCGAACATTCAGTCCTTGCTATCAGCTACTCAAGCTACTCAAGCAAGCTCATCATGACGATGAAGGGATTCAACCCTGTAAAATACAACACTGCTTGAATTCGCGTAATCTCTCATTGATTTGCTTCAACCTGCATTCGACAAATAATTAACTTTGAAGAAAAGGGACGCACATGCTTGGAACTGAAGCTTACGATGTTGAGCTGGCTAGAGAAGCCCTGTGATGATAACATAATTTTGTTAAGAATAACAACCTAAAACTCAAACTGTCTGTAAATAAACATAAGTGCATTAGAGTGATAGCGTTATTTATATCGTTTTCTGTAGGCCCAGTCTTAACTTGAGGAATACACAGCCCCAATTGATATATGTCACATAAATGGTTCTTACGGCTATGTGAACTTTCAGTAGTATTTTAAGAGCATCTCTACGTATGAAACCGCATATTTAGATAGTTTCTACTAGCGATGTAGTCTTTGGAGTGCTTCTACGTCTCCGATCCGACTCCAGCTATTGTTAGTACGATTCCGACTCGGGCAAAATGAGAACCACTAGTTCCAGCCGGAATAGGAGTCGTCCGGCGTTGTCCGGAATCATCTGAGGTCGTCAGGAGTCGTTCGGAGTCGTCTGGTGTCACCCGGAGTCGTTTAGAGTCTGAGTTGTCCAGAGTCGATCGAAGTCGACCGGAATCGGAGTCGGTCGGAGTCAACAGGAACCGTCCAGTGTAATGTGCTTGTGATCAAGCATTTCATTTCGTTGTGTGTTTTGTCTTTCACTTTGCGCGTACATTTCATATACAGTCCTATGTTTCGAAGGCCGACTCCGACTCGAACTGATTCCGGATGATTCCGAACGACTCTGGCGGACCTACCTTCCGCAGTCAGTTCCGAAATTATCGGAGTCGGATCGGAGTCGACTCCGGATTTTTGCCATCTTTACCCATCACTAGTTTCTACACATGGTAAAAAAGAAAAATTCTAAAACATCACGTTCGCTTTCACTTGATCGCTAAATTGACTGTTACTTTTAACTCTTATTCTTTAATATAAATATAATTTCCTGAGCCTAAATGTACCTATTCCAAACTTGCACATCTCAATAATGATTTTCTATAATTAATTAAAGAATTATCAAGAATAATGTGGATTGATTTGGTGCATGAATGCAGATTTGATTTTTTTTAGTGACAAATATTTATTTTCTCTCCCTTTTATTGCCATTTCTAAATGATTATTTTAAAAATATGATAACTAAATAGATCCTACATCTCTTTGTTGAATGTCTTTCTGACATGATTAAATGTTCAGCATGATGTCACTACACATTTTGAATGACACATACACACAGCCGCCTAATGGCATTCGCGCAAAAGCGAATTAAAAATAAGATAAATTATCTTGTTTCACATCAGTCATTCAACACCGACGCTTTCAGCCCGTGTGTGCCCGTGTCCTTTTGTGCTTTTGTGTGCAACTTTTCTTTTACCTTCTTTCTAAATATAATCACAATAAAAAGGACATTCTGTCTATTCTACACATAATAGAAAAGGTATGGATAGGACGCTTGCATGTCTGGTGCCCGCGCCCATGACACGAAGAAACTTATGCTTATTTCCTTCTGAAAATGTCGATTTTTGTGACGGAGGAAAGGTATGTTTCATGATTTTATAAAAATGTACCGAACCTTGGCGACATACTGTCTGGTAAAGTGTGGTTGGGAAGAGGACAGAATACAAGTGCACACATGTGCTGTGAAGAATGCGAACTACAAACTGCTTTCCATTTATTGCGACCATTCCGTACAGTGTATCGCACTGTATGCTTGTAGGTCTGTCCTGTTTTGAGTAAAGGAATGAATTGAAAGATTGTTTTAGAATAAAATGCCCTCAGTTTATGCTACAATTGCACAAACACAGGAGTATATATGCAACACGAATGAACACAGACACACACACAATTGGTGACAGATTCTAAAGGGAGTACATACACACAAAAACTCAATGCAAATCCCATGGTTGTATGGTTGTTTACAGTGCAGAATGAAACATAATGCACACAAGGACATGTGTGAGGAGAGAACATTATGCCAAAGATATAAAGATATCACCCATTCTATACGAGTTGAAATCTTTTACACAGAATGGCTTTACAAAGCGAACTGTGTCTTTGGGCACTGGAATTATGCCACGAGCAGTTGGGTGGGGCTTGTGTTTCTGTGGAACTGGAGGCTCACAATTGCAACCCGGATGGGGCTTTTGTCTTTTGCGGGGGGAGATGCAGCTTTCATACCTTATTCCATAAGGGATGCACCATTACTGCCGTCTCTGTGTGCAGTCTTGCTACATTGAATGCATCCAGTGTGTTGCCATTGAGTGTGGCAGAAGAAAGGGATCCTTTCTTCGATCTAACTGCTGGCACACACAGACACAGTAGAGCCGTAAGTCTTGTGCTTTGTATAATAACATGCGCACACGGTTTCTGTCTTCACACACTGTTTACTGTGTGCTTTGTTGCAGAGTTTTATATGGAGCATAATGTTTTGTGTGTGTGATGTGCAAGTATCGTTTGAAGCTAGATGTGGATGGGTTTTGTGTGCTGTATTTTCATTTTCATTTTTGTAATAAATTGTTTGTCCCATTTTTCTGCAGAGCCTTGGTTTATTATATGTAGAGCTTGTTTGTTTCTGGGCGCTTTCAAAATTGGAGCTTTTCTTTCGGAGCGAATGAATGATATTTTTCAGGCCGATGAAATAGATGAATGGATGAATGGGTTGTAGTAAGAAAGGAAGTCTTCTCTGCTACTTTAATGGTTGTGTGAAATAAAATGCATAATGAATGCATTCCCTTGTTTGATTTCCCACAGTTTGATGAAATAATAATTTGTTATAAATTATAATTTTAGCTACATTTTAGTTCTTAACCCTTAATTACTCAACGTATTTGCAGCAAAGATGCTATGTTGCTATGACATAAATCTTTTTTGCACTCTATTCTCAAAAGCAGCACGTCTATTCATTACTTTTTTTTGCTTGGTGAACAAAACAAAGCGCATTCCCATTCATGAAAAATGGATTCTCTTCGCCATGACCACAGCTATGTCCTGTGGAGAGCATCCAATTGGACAAAAGGCACGTCCTCTAGTGCGTTGTGTGGTCCCTGGTGAGGTTCTGAGCGACGCATGATGTCCGTATTTTGTTGTCAGTTATGCGAACTGCAAGTGTTTTACCAGCGAAACTGATGCAGCTCCTTTGAAAGTACACAAGAACCGTGCACTTTTCTGGGGTAAATGTTGAACGCTTTTATGTGCTCATTTTATCCTGCGGTTTGTGACGATTTATGGCATTTCATGTGTGCTTTGTGCTTTGCTGTTTGTGGTTTCAAAAGATTCATTTTAATTATTGTTTTGTTATTTTGTTATTTTAATTAGTTATTTATTTTTATTACTTTTGTTTGTTTTGTTCATTTACTTATTTTTAGCTTTATAAATTATTTTATTTCTATACATGAACCTTCGTTTCATTTACTTTATTTGCTAAATTATTTTGTTTATTTCTTTTTAAATTTATCAGCTTTTTTGTTTTGTTTTCCTCAGTGTAAAAAATACACATTATCATACTACAATATTTAACCAGCCGATCGCATTGTTCCAGTGCATCGTACAATATGCTCTAACAAAACCCTTCTATGTTCCATAGAACTTCACACAATGTGATCCCCCTCCTCTCTCTCCCCCTTCCCCCCTCCCCCCTTCTCTTAGATACACGAACAAACAACAGGTGTAACCGTCGATCGAGTGGACAATTCTGGGTTTGGTCAGAATCCGATTGTTTGAGTGTAAATCGGTGTTTAGCGTTACTTTTTTTCACACACAAACCCACCCATAACCCTGCCAACCTTTGGTAATGTTTTCACTCCCAGCAAGTTCCACATCAAACCATACATACACACACCAACCCTTTTTTGTGTCGCAATTGTCGTAATTTTCATTCCCGTTTGCATTTTGGCGGAACGAGAACACGGTGGCAGCCTGGAATAATATAAATAATAATCCACTCTGTCCACTGTGTCTCGCCGTGGTGTGTTTTTCTATTAATTCTTCCCATCTTCCCTTTGCCCTACATGTTGTTTGTTGTTAATACGCAGTTCCGCCCTACGTGCCCCGTTAAGCGCATCAAACGCATCAAACTCACCTCACTTGTCAGCAGGAATGGGAAACTCTTTTTCCATTGTACTATCAACCCAATCAGCCCTGCTCCTCGGGTTAATAGCGACGATTCCGAATGCTATTGTCGATGTAGGTTTGTGTGCGGGTGTAGGGGGGGGGGGGGGGGGGCCACTATTTATAATTGTAATGTTCACTGTTGATTATTTGTATTCCCATTGTAGAGGCGCGGGGGACTTTTTTGTTGTATTTTGCGTCGATGCAGCTCTATTGTTGGGCGGATTGTTTTCCCCTAAAACAGGTGGAGGGCTCGGATGGGCGAGCATCATTTCCGCATGTTTGGTGGGAGAGTTATGAGGCAATTTTAGGTGAATTGATTAAGTGAGTACACGTGAAGGGTTGGTTTGTTTGCGATAATGCATGTAAAACGGCCCAAAATTACGCTGAATGAGTTTATCTTTCACAATAACAGTAAGATTACACCGCGTTCAAATGCTGAAATGTTCTCGCTGTGATCGATCTATTGTGTGAATAAATTCGAATTAATCAATTTATACAAGAAATCTAATTTAAACATACCATATTTCAACTCAGAATGGCCGCAAATGTAAAAAACCCTCAAATGTAAAGTTGAGCAGAGTTGAACGGCACTGACAGCTTAGGATAGCTAGAGCTACAAAACAATTTTAAGAGATCGAAAATCAACGTAGGATAATTGGCCAAAACGATAGGAAATTTATAGATTTGAGCAGATTAGAAATAGACAAAATATAAATAGCGCCGAATATCACAAAAACGCTCTATTTTTTGGATAATATTTGAGGTAAATAGAAAGATTATTTTAACCAACTGTAGAGGCAAGCGTCAAATTTTCGTGCAAATGATTTGAGTATTCAAAACAGCTGATAGAAACACTAACCGATAGAATTACCCTTTTTCATAGCAGACTTATTCGTCAATTTTGTTTAACACTTTGCTAAGAAAGGCTTACAACTGAAACCAGAATTCCTTTTTTTTTTCAAATAATAAAGCAGCTCCAAAACTTTTCGCTGCTTGATCATTTAACCTTTTCTCTTAATTTCATTTTATTTCCCCACAAATCTATTCCTTTTTTCATCCGCCACATAAGCATAATTGAGTTTTAAAGCATATGTGTTACACCCTTCACCGTTCCGCTCATCCACCCACCCGTTCCGATGATCGTAGTGTCCTCGCGCAACGGGCTCGAGATGAAATTCATCCATAAACCATCCAATAAACAATAAACTGGAGATGATCGATTGCGTCATAAAGCGGGAATGCCAAAGATAGATTGGATTTTGGATGAACCGACTCAACAGCTCCACTGATCGGTTGTTAAGGGGAGGTGGAGGTTTTAAACCAGCGCGAGCGCGATCGCGATCGCGCGGTGTCTTTGTTTTGAACCTTTAAATGAGAATCACCAATAAAAGAAAGGCATAAATAATAACTACAAAAAAGCAATAATACTAACACGCGGGTCTGTGGGCTCAGTTTTTTCCCTTTCTTCTTCCTGTGTGCTCTGTCTGTTGTCGGGTTGTGTAAAATAGTCGCAGAGTTTGGGGAGCCCAACCGTCGGGGATCAAGCAGTTCAATGCATTACAGGACAGCGGCTTAATTCGGGCCGCATACAAAAAAAAAACAAACCTACACACAATCAAACGTAGCGCGCAGAAATATAAAAGAGTTCGAAAACGAAATCGTGCATGCATAATTTAATATTTTACTACCACCTCCTTCTGCGGTGTAACTACATGAGGCGGCGGCATCAGAAAAGAAAGAGGCATCGAACAAAAACACAACCTCTCGGGTGGTGGTGGCGGTGTTGGTTGACAAAACACGTTGTTTTTCTTCGTCTGCTCCTCCACATCAAACCATTTTATATTATTTCGGGATTTGCTTTCGTAGACGAAATTAGCCGACTCACTCACGTACAGGCCCGCCCGGTCGCCCGCCATCGAAGGTGTGGTCGTTTTGATGATGGTGTCTATTTTAGTGGACAGTTGCTTTGTACGTTAAATTCGTTGAGCTCCTCTCCCGCAGAATTTGAAATGACTATACCAAAACTTTTTGCTCCGTTTGCTAAGCTTGCCAAATTGTAGGTGTGTTCATTTAAGTCACCACGTGTGGCAAAATCCCTTAAAACACAGGGACGCTTGCTTGCAGGAACTCGGCTGGAGATTTACTCGTTTCTAGAGGGCCACATTTGTCCAGATGTTCAACGAAACAAACTCTTAACAGGTTTACCAAAATCTGCTCGTTGGAAAGGAGGCTCCCGGGGCGACACGTTTACAACCGTGGTTAAAAGTCAAAACATTATCTTAAAGGGAAGGAAGGAAGGAATGCTTCTACGCTGTACCTGAAGCACCCGCAGTGAGTTTAGAGAATTCGTGGAAGTACTTGAAGAAAATTGCAGCATACCAAGAGGGGGGATAAAAACGCTGTGAATGAAGCTGTTTTGTTCCAAATCTCGAACAAGAAGAATCGAGCTTTTAATGGTGTGTACATATCACTATTGTTTGGGTTGTGATGGGCTGGCTTTATAGTGCTATTTGTTACGTTATTCGTTCAGGACATTCATTCTCTCTATCCTTCACGAAAGATTTGTGACCTTCGATTTAAGTTCATTGTCAATAAAGGACATTTCTGTGGATAATGCAGTAACAAGGGATGATGTCGTTGTCTAAGCATCTCTCATTGTAGACCAGCTGTGTGGTCGAATGTCCAAGAATTGGAAGACAAAGGTACTAAACAGACTCGAGAATGCCACACGACACTGCAGGCAATTATTCTTTGCAATAGTTTAGATTGTTCAATTATTCAGATGTTGTGCTGTAAGTGAGGATCGTTCTTGAGGCTCTTCCACTCGTGGCATATGGCATTTAGCTTTAAACTTCAGGTATTTTCACTGAAAACTATAGGTGACATTCAACATAAAGATTATAAACACTTTGCAAAGGACCTAATGTGCATTGTTATGAAGATTGAACAAACGTGATTTGTTGGTTGAGCTAAATTAGACTGGCTCAAAATGGTTTGATATTTGTGATGTTTTACTTCATTTCAATTAAATCATCTTTATTTCTAGCTACTTTACTATTCTTTTCTTCGTGATTTTACTAATGGTAATTCATTGAATCATACGAGGAATTTGCAGCATTTTGGCTGTGTTTTAGGCCTCATTCAATATTAAGGAATTTCATCGCCTCTTTCTGTTACACAATCCAAAAGCTGTAAAAAATTATAAACTTTTGTAAAATCAAGCAAGTAAGTAAGAGCAAAGATAATCCAAAGAGTAACAAAACAGTTTATTCTGAGTCCCCTACAGAACAAAACATCAATACGTTCCAAAAGATGAAATACGAAACGTTAATTTTCCGACATAAGATAACTAAGTCTAAGATAATCCATTCGAAACTAATCTAGAGCCTTGACATGTTAAGATATTGTTTGATTTTTGAATGAGAACAATGCAAAATCTTGCAATGAATATTTCAGTACAAGCTGATATTTCAAATTATCGATATCTTTCAAATTGACAATTCAAATTGTATCGATCGATATGTGATCGAGTATATCTTGCTGAACCAAAAACTGGTTGATGGGTTCAAGATGTAGAATTAATTTGCATATTTTAAATAACTTTTTCATCCATTCTTATTCTAGCCCAACTAGAGGTACTAAACACCCATAAACTTTCTAGCATTCTGCATCACCTCAGCACGAATGAGTCACACTTAGCCTGAAACTCTCTAGCAACAATTCAATCTCATACCAACACTTTCACATTCAAGAAAAATGGTGTAAGAGATTCCTTACTTACCAAGTTCTTCACGCTATTGTTACCACGCCAGTCCCGCAACCAAAACATCTTGTTTTATCATCTCGGCATGGACCAAAGCCATCAAACATTCAAAGCCAAATGCCCGTGCCAGCTTCGCCATTCCACCAACCAAAACCATACGCGCGCGGGGGTAAAAGCCGTTTTTATATCGATCATTTCAATCATTCCCGAAGCCGTTACACGCTTCGTTTTCCAGCTCGTCCAAAACCGAGCGTTTTAAGTGTGACCGCGCGCTCACACAGCCGTCGCCGACACACAGCGAAAACTATTTATGACAGCAGGCCCTTTTGTTCCTGCTCGCGCGATGACGATCTTGATGATCGAATGGGGGCCCGAAGAAAATGGGAGGCAGGAAGGTGCAAATTGTGCGGACGCGATGTGAATGTGTCTTCTGGAGGGCATCCCGACAATCCCCTTGAAGGGATGAAAACTAACGATCCTTCACTTGTGAAACGACGTCCCACCTCAACTGGGGAACCCTGTCCGTCGTCGAAGCGAGTATTTCGCTGGTAATAATATTGCTCCAGGCGTGCTTTTTGACTCGGCCAGACACTCTGGCACCAGCGATGGTACCTGCCAGACCTGCTGGAACCATCATCATCATCATTAGGGAAGGTGGGAAGGGATAGACGACGTTAACTTTACACGGCAGTCCAGAACAAGAGCTTTAGCTTTGGTGAGACACCAAAACAAAAAGGCACCTTTTTGATGGGCTCTCGGAAGGTTGCATTGTTCAGCGAAGCCATTGGACCATTGGACAGATAGAGAATGTGTAAAGGCGCAAAGGCAAGCGGAAACCCCGGGCATTGGGTCCGTCACGAAGAAAAGGACACAGGGCTGGATGAGATAATAAAACTGTTTTTCTCTCCTTTTGCCCATCACGTTCGCCCGCTTCTCCAAACTGGGAAATGATTCACCAGGAACGCTGGGTATGGTTTCGAGCGAGTCCTAATAAGAGTAAACATTATGGCCAGACCACGACGACATTCCACGGGCCTTAGGTTCACCTGGATGAGGATCTTGTTCCCTTTGTGGGCGTTAAAAAGGGACAGCATGCGTTTGCTCTGCAGCGAGAGGAGCTTTTCGGAAGATTTATGACCTCTGCAAGATCGACCAGACATACGGCCATCGTCTCGCGTTTGATACACCGTTGTCAACGTCCTCCTTTTCCCTCAACTCAACATGTACGGATTTGCCTTTGTCTGTGTGCTGGCCAATGTTTCTACGCCGGAAGGTGTGAAAGAATGTGTGTGTGCGTGTGTGTATGTGTGTGATTACGCTTGAAAAGAACTCCAAAATGAAGTCAAACGCCGTACGCACCGGCATGAAGCCGCTCCGAAAAAATGGCATCAGGTTGTGACCCGTGACTGGGTGGGTCTGTTTTGGGAAGTATGGTGCGCGGAAAGAGGGAGTATTAAATTCGGTGAGGTTCAGAAGGATCGCGCGTCTAGCAGGAGAGAAACCGGGCAACGTCTGTTTGTTCTGCCACAAAGCACAGAAGATCGTATCATTTATCATTTAGACTAGAGAACGAGATGAATCTCTTTTCTTTCTGTTATGTTATTGATCTATTCCCGTTGTGATTGTATGCGCTTTGTTTCTTTCGTTTAGATTTATCATCAGCAAGGGTGTGTGGCGTTGCCTTCAAACCATTCTCATTCTCGGCCCCGAACTTCACCCAAACCCGTCGACCGTCCGGTGTACATCATCTTAGCTGGACACACTGCTAAGCACAGACGGTGAAAGGTGTACAAACATAAATAGAAGCATAAAAGCATAAACAACACACACAAAAAAGTGCACATTGCACAATTGTAGGTTCGATCGGTTGGCGTGCTTTTGTGCGGGAAGCGAGGAAACTGCTGTGAAACAAATTGACCCCGAGTTTGTAGAGCGTCATTTTCCGCTTGGTTAGCCATCAATAGGAGGTCGTGGCGGCAATTTTCCTGCAAAGTGAACGAATAATAATGGTTAACCTTTTGTTTGGTGCTTTCTGGTGCATTGAAAGCATGTCGATAGGTTCTATGCGGGAAAAACAAGCATATAGAAATCAATGGGAATATTTTACTCTTATATTGAAGAGTTATAATGGCATTTGTTTGATAGACTGTAGATCATTAATCTCAATGAAGAGCCAAATCCTGCACAACTGCTTCTAGGCGACTTAAACGTTTTCCATGATACTTTCCCTTCTGCCAATCCAATCTTTGTGCACGATCGTTTTAGCACTAACAAAAGATCCTTATGTTCAACAACAAATAGTTGCATTAAATACTCTTCTACAATTTGGGTCGTCTAGAAGCAGTTTTAGAGAGATAAGTGTTCATGTAAAAATAAGGGATCAAATTGATCATTTTACAGAAACACAGAGGCTGCAGCATATAGATACTTTGCTCTATTTACATCAATTATGGTCGCCAACATCAATTATGGTACATCAATTGTTCGACATCTTTGACCTAAGCAGATCACATCTTTGGAACTTTGTAACCTAAATTTCAACATTCTAGACGTTGTTTAATCAATTCAGCCGACGCATATGAGTAAAATTTTTGGTCGATAAAATTGCTTTGTTCATTGAGAATCGAAATTCAATGATCAAGCCCTTTAAATGTCGATACATTTAGACAAACAATTATCCAGCAAATACATGCCTTTGTGACATCGCACATCATTCTAGCTTTAAATGGTCTAGTCTGGTTGGTTTAAAAAGCCAGTTTCATTTGATATTTATGCCTTTGGTCAAAACAATTTCCATGAATTTTTAAATCAGATCATCCTTAGTCAAAAATGTACAAAGCACTATGACATCATTTCATCATGCAGAAACGGTTACTCTATCGCTTTGACACAATAATGTTCCTAAAAGAGAATGTTTTAATTATTGCACTACCAAAGGAAAACGTTTATGAGCCAGATCCTTTCCATCCGGTTCCTATGATTATTTCCCTCAATAGAAGGAGAATGGTTCATTAGTGTTCTATTTGATACCAACCGGCCTGACCTCGTCGCATTTCGCTTCATATGAAGCGTCCATAAAATTTAATTAAACACACTGTCCAACAACAACTGAAAGCCTCCAGATTTCCAGTGTCCCGTCTTATTTTCCCAGCACTGTCTCAACCAAAGCCCGGAACGGAACTGGTTACGTTCCCGTGCATTGCCACCAAATTGCTGAAGATGCGCGCGTACGGGTCACCGAGACCGGCCAGTTTTGTCTGTCAAAAATATTTTTGACATAGTCTTGTCAGTTCTTCCCTTTTGCGCCTGGGCCAGGATCACCGTCCCGGCGTAAGTAAAAACTTGCCCTCCGGGGACCTTCTTGGTGGTTGGTTTTGTGTGTGCGCGCTCAGCTTCACACCACATTCTAACCGGGTATTTGCTTCCTTTTGCCCCGGGCAGGCTGCATGCCACTATAGCCACCATTGCCCTAATTTGCATCCACTGAGAACACCCTTCTCGTGGTGAAAGTGTGCACCAAACGGTTGCTGTACATCAAACATGCCATCCTTTACCTATATCGCGAGCAGGCAGTAGGAACAACCCCCGAATTTCATAAAAAACTTCAATGTTTATTTGTTTATTTAACTTCTGGCCAGAAGAAAGTTGGTAGCCTTCGGGCAACATATACCATCCTGGGGTGAGCAAAGATACGAGAGAGAAAGAGAGGGGGGGGGGGGAGCGTGATTTATGGGAAACAATCCATCGGATTAGGTATAAGGTGAACGACAATGGTGAGAACAAGAAATTAATCAAGTCGTTAGCTCATCAGGGACGGCCTGTAGAACGTGTCTGTTGGGAAAGGAGAGTAGGTACGAATGGACCTGGAACGGATGGACAGTAACAGTAGTATAAATTACCAAAAGTCGAGCAGTTTTCCACCAGGTTTTTTTTTGTTGCCGTTGAACACACAGAACCGTTTAATTTCACTTTCACTCAGACGAATGCTAGGGTTCAAGGGTCAATCGATGACCATTGAAAACTAACTACCGGTCTTTGAACTGGTTTTATGTTAGTTACCACCGTACACCACGTGCAAAGATCAACTGCCACGATAAGGCTGAAGACGGAAAGCAAGGAAAAGGCAAAAACAGAATATCGGGAAAAGATCGTTTCCTTCATCCAGTACCATAAATCTGTTTCGGTAAGTTTAGCGTGAAATTTTTAGGACCTCTAATGCACTGCTAAATACACCATTTAGCTGCGTCATAAATATCGCTCTTATTGCTGCGTTACACCCTTAAGACAGGAAGATATTCGACTTCTTCAGCAGGAACTAGCAGCTAGCTGCTAAGAACCGATCATAAACTATTCCCACCAGATCATCCCTTTTAAGTCTGGGAAGATATCCAGCGCTCCATATGAGCGCGTTGGTCGTTTAGAGTCGCAACTCGCTGTAACGTAATAAATTAGAAACAAAACAACATTTTGCCCATTTGCGCATAATATCCGGGTAAGTGTACCTTCCTACTAGGAGATGTGCCTGAATGTGTGTATTTTTTTGCAGACTCTGCCAGAGCATATTTACGAGCACCCTAAATTACGCACAACTGCAACCGGGTAAAACAACCGTCGCCGACCCCGATTGGTTATGATATAATTAAATAAGGCACAAACAATGTAGTAAAACACTTTCCGAATGATGCGTGTTTTTGCTCTCTTTTTGGTAGGGTCTTTCTGCGTTGCAAAGAGAAACAAAAAAGATATACAGTAATGATCGGGACCGTAAAACAGTGTGTTAGATCCTCATCAAACGAATTCGTTCCGCCATTCTAGTGCTTTGCAGTTTCCTAATAAAAAAAAAACGGGAAAATTCAAATGATATCATGAAATCGGCAGCAGCCAAATCAAGAGTAAAGAAGGAAGGGCAGCGGTACAAGCATACTCTGCAAGATGCACTGTAGCGAATCATTGGTTTATTCATACGCACTGAACTGTGCTCTCTCTGTTTGTGTTGTTGTTCTCTTCTGTGCAACGAATTATAACACACCCCATTGTTTATTTCGATGTTAGTTTCCTGATCTGGGGCTTTTATTTCTATTTCCACTCAAGCGAGTGTGCTGCATGCTTTCATCGTGAAGTTAGGTGAGATTGCAAAAATTAGAAAGATCTTTCTAATTATCCGCTCCGCGTAATCGTAGGATCTATAGATTTTCTATGAAATGCGTGTGTTTGGTCCCTACACGTCTGGAGGAGAATGATTTAGAAAAGATTTTTCAACACACTGGGAACACGATGAATACGATGAACAGTTTTTTTTGGCTATTTTGATTACTTTCTTTGTGTTTCTACGCATTCGTGTATGCGTCGGAAATCCTGTATGATTTGTAACGTAAATAAAAAAAACTCCACAACTTCAAAAAACACATGTTTTTATATTGCTTAAAGTGCCTTGTACACATAAAACATCTTCTTCTTCTTCTTTGGTTCAACAACCGTTGTCGGTCAAGGCCTGCCTGTACCACTTGTGGGGCTTGGGCTTTCAGTGACTAATTGATTTCCCCCCATAGCAGGATAGTCA
>AXCO02005024.1:0-20686 GCA_000473525.2 Anopheles melas | reverse complement strand
TACGACCAGTGATGGTGACTCGTGGCAACAGGTTTGCTCGCATGGTGGTGAGTCGCCTTTTCGCCTTGCCTTCTCCTCTTCTGCAGTGCATTCTTCCGAGCTTCAGCTCAGTCCTCCAGACTGGCGGCGGGAGCGTCCTCGGACAATTAATCAACGCGATCGTGATCGTGGGGCCCAGGCAGGTTTGAGGCGCCACCAACCAAGCCGCTGATCGAATTCCCAACCCCAATGATCGGGAGCGTGATGCTGCAGCTTCTGCCGTTTCTCTGCCCGAGGGCCATTTATTGATCGACGTGTTTTGACACATCCGCGCGCCCTGGGGTTCGGGGCGCCATCGGTCGATGGCACGATCTTTTCGGTGGATGATTAATGGAATCGATCGAATCGAGTCGTCCCTTGTAATGGGGTTGGGGGGAGGTGATTTGTTCCACTGTTCCATCGCCACGTGGCAGCGTCGATGTGGAAGTCCTAGAGGTTGATAAATACCTTGGCTGAGTTACTAACTTCATTCTTTTTTCACTTACTTAATTATATTTATCTCGTTCCTTGTGCTACTTCAGAATTTCACATTACTATTTAAGTTACTTTTTGTACAAATTGTTTTATTTTCATTAAATTTTGTGGTATTTTATACAACAAATTTACTCAAATTCCATGTTTAACAAATATTAAATATCGGATATTCTTCCTTTCCAATGTTCACCCGTTCTTCTCACTAATATGCTCTGAAATACTATACCCCTTCAAGACATTACATCTTAGCTCCACAGAAACGCATCCAAAGTGTCGATCGATGGTTGGTGGATTTTCCCGTCCAGCGGTAGAAAAATCCCCATCATGAAGCCGTCAAGATTAATCGAACAACTCCGATCCCCTCTTGCTTTGCTACTGTCCTGCACCCGTCCAATGTGTAAACCCTAATGGCCGTTCGTGGCACTGGCGTGAAACAACCGTGACCGAGAAACTGCATGGCGCCCGCACCGCTTACGGTCATGGCCATTGGCCGGAGGAGCCGAAGCAGAAGGAAAGGGATGCTACTCTTGCTAGCTGACACATTGCACTCCCAGACTCCCATTTCGATGCGTTGTCGCACGCGATCAGAAAGGAATTAGAACTTAGGGACAAGAATGTGTCAACCACTTGCCAGAGGCAGTTAAGTTTAACTGTAAACCCCTGTTTTGCTCCCCCCCCCCCGGTGAGACGCCATTAAAACATATCAATCAAACTTTATAATATCGATCGTCAGCATTCTGCATCCTCAATTGCATTCGGGATGGGATGGGTTTTACTTTGCCGCGTCCAGCATTCCCAGGTGTTGCGGAATTCCATGCCATGGTGTTGCGGCATGAGGGCAGACAAACACCCCGACACCCCGGTATTTAAAGCCCGTGAATAATCATCTAAATCACCTGACGAAGGAAGAAAAACGCTCAAGTTAGCACCAAACGTACAGGGAACGACCTTACGGCCAGCTCGATAACGGAGAGTTTCTGTTAATGAGCACACTGGCGCCGGCGTCGTTATTCATCTGCTGCCGGACGATGTCTTCGGCTTGGATATTGTGGGTTTGCCGCCGGGTTGGACTGCCGGATGCTATCGGGTGGGGTGTGTGAATTCCTGCATTCCCTTCGCTGCTCGTCCCCACGCGCAGTTTATAATTGCCCCTCACGGTGGGAGGAGAAGAGAGCATCCAAGCATGTGCCCGAGTGTGCCATTTCTTCTCACGTGGCACCATCCCGATGGGCTTGTATTTTTTTTCGTTTTGGGGCGAGAACCATTTCAACCTGTGGCGAAAACCTGTGGCGATGGGTAATAAAATAGAAAACGGCTGCCGGCTCAGACAGCTTTGCTTGTCTAAAGGCTTTTGCGAATCCATCTCGCTTCGCTATTTCCGGTGATGGTTCTAGATTCCATTGACATTCCATGACAATCCATGGGAGCGATTTTTATAGGGCCCGCTAATTGCGCCGTGATTAGTCTTTCACCCATTGACAGTGATTATTTTGTTTACACTTTTTTCGAAAATTGTTCATTTCGATGGTCGTTAATGTTAATGCCACGTGCCGGTACGATCGCGGCTTGAAGATCACTCCCGCTTGTTCATCACCCATGCCGACACACGCCGGCAACGAACCGACACGCGCGCGTTGCACATTATTCATCAAAATCTTACTCAGACACTTGGTAGAACGGTAATTTCCCTAAAGTCGTTAAATGCTATTTGAAGTTTTAACGGTGGTTCAATAAATGCGCACTCAGCAGTTCATCCCAAAAACCTCTCTCTCTCTCTCTCTTTCTCTCGTGAAGCCAGAGAGCGTGGTACCAGGCAAAGGTGTCGAACCAACAGTCGAATGATGATTGGTACAACCATCAGTGTGAAGTCCCTCCCATGTTCTATTATGATTTTGTTTTTTGATTATTTATTATTTATTATTTGTTAGTATTCATTTATTTGAGTTTATAGTACGTAACTTGTATTATTGGCATGTCGATAGATTATCCTTTGTTTTAATCACACACAGGCAGATACATTTTAAATATATTTCACATTTACTCTAAACAATGATTGCCTTTTTATTCCAGCTTACTCTGTTATATGCTTCAAAAGCTTCTAGAAATACTCTAGAAAAGAAGCTCCATTTTCGAAATTTTACCTTTCCAAACGTTGTTGTCCAACGTGTTCATGTTTGGCACCCTTGGCGTACGGAGCAAAATGAACCAAAATGAACCGGTTTCGGTGGCAGCGTTTCGCCGCAAGTACAAAACTACAGAAAATCTAGAAAATAACCAAAAGGATGATTTTTTCAAACAGCTTTTCACAAAATAGCCCATTTAAACTCAACATTGGATATTAAAAAACAGATGTTTGCTTAAGCAAATGATTAAACGTGTTCGCTCGGATCGAAAGAGACGAACCCTCGGCTTCATTCATTTGCTCAGCAACCGTTGGGAGCGCTGTTTCCTCTCTCGGCATAGTGACAGTGTGCGTCATGAATATAAAGTCGACTCGAGTTGAGCGCCTTTTTATAAAGTTTATTTCACTTATTTAACTTAAGTTTGTTGTATTATTATAGTTTGAATATGTTTGAAAATATATTTAAAAAATCTAACGTAGCATTCAATTTATTGCTGTTACTCAAGTCATAGTTTTATTTTTTTATTGTGGGTTATGTTTCAAACTAATCAATTACATCCATCACGTAACGATTATTTTATTTTGTTTTTAATTAAACCCGAGTATAATTAACAAGCTTTACATTAAATTACATTCATGAACACCATCACAGTAACAGCACACACTGTACCGCACAACATAAAAATGCCGCAACCTTCCTATGCTGAACACAGTCGTGAAATGCAAGCCGCAGAGTCGAACGCAGTCGTGCCTCTTCGCGCGCGTGAACGGAATTGATTGTTCGGTTTTGGGTCTTGTCTTTCGATATTCTCGCCCCTACACATACTCCATCGCCTCAGTGCAGTGCTACGGACGATCGGGTACGGTTTCCCCAAAAAAATATATATATAAAACGGAAGTGAAGACATCGACCGATGGACAGATCATAGTGAAAGATCTTGTTGTACGTAGATAACAAACCTGCAAAAATTTTGAACGCACACGCATTAACCTGCCAAGTGTCACCCTCCCCTTCGGCGAAGCGTTTAACCCGTGCGATCTCCTCCCGATTTCGTTCAATTTGTAGTGTCGGCAGCGCGTAACGAGAAACGGCGAATTCCTATCCGATTTGCGGGTACCGTGCAATCGTTGCGAATTTTCGGGCTCGGTGTTGGTGTGTTTGTGATACAGTGCAGGAGGGATAAGATAGAGAGGAAAACAAAACGGCCTCTCAAACAGGCAACAGCAGTTGCCTACAGAAAAGTGCAAGCTTTCCCCCACGCACGACGCTCGAAACGGCGGGCGCGCACACCATTAGAGAAGGAGAGCCCCCCCCCCCCCCTCGCTTGCAGGGCGATTAGAGAGAAGAAAGCAAAAAAAACCTCCCCATCCGCAAGAGCAATAGTGCACAGGTGTGTCCGTGTGTGTGTGTGTGTGCGCACACTTTTTTTTTCTTTCTTTCTTCAATTGTTGAAAGGGAAATTAGTGAAAACGCGGTGTACCCTCGCGTGAACGTGAAGTGTTGTGTGTGTGCAGTAAAGAGGAAACAAAGGGAAGGGGAAGTGCGAGGGCGTGTGTGCGAGGGAGCGCGGGAGTTTGCCCAAACCTTTTGCCGCTTTTGGTTTGAATTAATTTGAATTAAAACGGTAGCGAAACGCTGTGAATAGTGCGAAAAACCGAAGCAACCGAAGCTTTGACGTGCTCACGTGTGTGTGTGTGGTTGTTTTCTTTTTCTGTTTTTTTGTTTTGTTGCTTTCTTTGCTGCAAGTCAGTTTTAAACCGAAGCAGGCTGTGTGCACCGAAGAATCTCGCAAACACTTTGACATTTCGTTCCAATTTTTTTTTTGCTTTGGAGGACACTCAGGACACACACGCACCAAGGAGAAAGGGAAGTTTATTGTTTGTTTTGTGCGCGGGCGAATAGTTTGGCCGTTTGGTGGAAATTTGCTGAACCAAAGGAAGAAGTCCTTCCCACGGAACGACGCCGGTGAAAAATCCCAAGGTGAGTGAAATTCTTCCTTCCACCCTTTCCTTTGGGAAAGCTGAACATTACGAAAGACGGTGCGAAGTTAACGGGGCGCTACGGTGGAAAAACAAGCGCAAAACTATGCTTGATTTTAAATATTTTATCGATAAAACAAACCGAGCATGGGCTCGGCTACTCGGAGACAACCCCGTCGGTGTGGGTTGCTATGCGAAAGAAGTTTTTCCCTCCCGCCGCTGCCGCTCCGCGTGTACGGAATGTGCTGCGGCTCAGTAGCAACTCACCAACAGCAACAAAAAAGGGGGGCAAATATATTAACCAACTAACAACACAACCGGGGGAGTGTGTGGCGAGGAGTGTAAGGGCCTATCGCAACGGTTCGAGCCGCAGTCGGGGTGCCTCCGCTTTAGTGTGCAAGAGCTGAGACGGCGGTTAACTTGGATGCAGTGTCCCGGTTTCGCCTTCATTCTAAGCTTTGCCGGTGTGGAACAGGTCTGCCTTGGGGCTTTCTTCATTAAAAACAGAACCCTATGAAATCGAAAATAGATTGAAATTGATCACAGCCCGAAGCACCACTATCCCTTAGCTTCTTCAGGTGTGTACTTCTTGATAGGCTGGAAAATTAGGACACTTTTGGTGCGATCCGCGCATCCACTCCAATGCATTTTGAGCTGGTCTGAAGGGGGAGAAATTTCCAACCATTCCGTTGCATGCTCCATTTTCAATTACCCGACCGACATTCGGCTGTTTTAGTAGTAGTAGAGGGGTGATTAGGCTCAGGAAAAGGTAACTGGCAGAGACGAGAGGCTTTGGGCTTTTGCTCTTTACGTGTCATGGACATCGCAATTGACAGGGTTTGGAATTGAATTATAAATGGCTCGAAGTCGATGGCTCGCCCTCAGCTCAATCGATAAGCGACGAAGGTTCATTGGGATTTTATGGTATCGTTCTATTTTTTGTTTTTGTTTTTGTAGAACGTTGTTTGCCAAATTATGAGCCTAATCTAATCACGAGTCCGGCGATCATGATCAGTGCTTCTTATAAAAATAGGGGAAATATGTTCGCATTGGCGTTGTTTTGCTTGCCTCTCTGTTGATGACTTATTTTATGGAAGCGAAACACGCGATGTCGCTGTCCATGTCTCTGATTAATCGCATTATTATTTTTTTATTTGTTAATAATTGATGAGTACCTCGAGTGGGCCAGGTTTTGTTTGGTGTCATTTCGATGTTATATTTAAACAGAACTTAATTATTAAACGTTTGTTTCGTTATTAAATGTTTAACAATCTGAAGCTCAACACTATTACCAGGCGAACATCTTTTCATCATTGCTGTTCCAATCAAACTCTTATCGCATCGAAACCGTTTATCTGGTCCGGCTTTTCTCGACCTTTTCCGGCACAATTCGGCACAATTTTTCATTAAGCGATCGAGGTGACTTAATACACCTTTCCCACCCGGCAGATGCGGCTAATGCTTGGTGCGGTTTGAATGTTTTCGGCAAACAATTCTTTTTACCCTTTTTCGCTTCTTTTAGCTCATTTCACTTAAACGCTAAAACAAAAGGCAAATGCTCCGGCTAGCTTAGCTGGCAAATCGGGCCCGTGGTTCGGCTCGAAGGCACCGGGAAGGAGCATCGGGCCAAGGCATTGGGTAAAGTTTTTTTTTCCTTTACATAACTACACAACAATCGACTCGCAATATCACCATCATAAGCCTCCGAAAGTGCGAGACATTCCACCGCCTCTCTTCAACATTCCATCACCCTCCCACCCCCCGCCCCTGCCCCGTGTGGGGAGCCCTCCGGAGTGCGCGCGAATTTATCATTTATTGAATCATTAACGGGGTTTATGTTTTTTGTTGTTGTTGGGTTGCGCTTGTGATCTATTTTGTTGCTGCTGTGTTTGTACCATTTTTGGCTGGGTGGCTTTTTGGTCTTGGTCGTTTCATTATTTTCCAACTGCAGCCATCAATGTGCTACCCTCCCTCCCTCCCGGTTTCGGTGTGTTGGTGTGATGCGTTGTCCATTTTTACCCTATTTTGTGTGGTCGTGTGGCGATGGTTGGACAGAAATTCGCACAGCAATTTTGTCTCCTCTAGTTCATTGGAGTTTTCATCGTTTTTTGCCTGCTGCTGCAGGTTCACTCTGTATGACTCAGAAGCGAAGTTATTACGCTACGGAGGGTTTTTTTCCTGTGTGCCTTTGCTTTCTTTGTGCATCGCTCGATTCCATTTCATATCTGCTTTCCGAGACGTCATCTGTCTCGAGAGCATCGGTTGCGAGCGGATAATCCAGCGTGATTGTGTTGTTTTTTTTTTGCTTTGTTCTCGGTCGCTGGGGACCAATCTGAACGACCGAATGGGAAAATCAATGAATTCGATTTTCCATTCAGCTTTTGTTCGAAGCGAAGTCGTCTCGTGCCATACAATACAGAACGTGAGCAATCAGCTTAAAACATTGCCAGAGATAAAATGCGAGAAGTCAACGATACGATGTTTTCTGAATTTAAAGCTGCACACTGATTACTGATTTCAAACTTTTGAAACAACCAACTTACTCGTAATCCACTGTAGTTCCACAGAATTCCCAATATTACCGCACAACATCCTCATAATAACTGCAATGAAGAGACGTGTTCGTTGCACTGAAGTTGCATCAAATGTCGTAAAAATATCGACCGGCTACGTGAGCAGCCCATGAACGGTGGATGGCTCTCCGCTGCCCGGCTACCGAGTGTACGCCCCACACAGGAATGCACATCCAGCAAACCCCCCCACAAACACCCCAGCACTGTCCCCGTCCGCGTCAAGCGTCAAGTTCAAGTTCAGTATCCTTTTATTGCATCATCTTCCCGAGGACCAGCGCTGGCTGAGCAGCAGTACCGCTTATTACGGCAATCAGTCGTCCCGAACCTCCCCGGGCTCTAACCGCCGTCGTGCTTGACCGCGACAAATGCTGGGAGGAATGCTCTGTGCGTGTGTGCATAACTTTGCGATCGCGATTTATGTAAGAGAGATCAAGATCGGAACGTGCACGGGCCTAGGCTCTTCTCATTCAGCGCAATAACTACTGCGCTCCATAATTCTCGTTCATTCCCGTTTTTTCTTACCCTGCCCCTTAACCACCTCTTTTCGGCTCTTCTTCGTGCCTGTCGGATAGGGTGGCAGCAGCTGCAGCCCAAAGAACGCCCCCTTTTGGCAAGATGGGCACCGTGTTTACAACCAAGCCGCTGCAGTCCCAACCACAACGGGGCATGCCATCGTGCGGACCCTTGGCGAGCCTCGTTCGACAGGGTCCGATCGATCCAGGCTCGGGTACACGAGAGGTGCAGTTTGCGAGTGGGGAAGTTCTCGCTGGAAAGTTCATTGATTCCTGTACTATGTGATAATTGCCGGGTTTGAAGAAGCTTTCTGCCGTGGCAGTAGAGAGTTCTGGGGGAGGTGGTTTGAGGAGCGTCCTGTGTCCTCTTCCAAACCCCGGTATGAGTGTGGTTCTGTTTCGCCAAGCCAAGCATTTCCCCTTTCATACCGAACAAGGCTATCGCCCGTGTACCATCTAGGCACTGAGGGGGGCAGTTACAGCATCGCGAACGAGTTCTTTATGTACGCGCTCCAGCACGACCCTGACTCGCATTCTACCGCTACAGCTGGGCTGGATTCTGCTCAAGATGATAATGATGTTAATGTCGAGCCGAAGGTGTACGCTACATTTTATGCCACCTCTGCGCACCACCCCTTCTGCGACCGGTGGTCAGCTACATTACATCACATAGCTGCGCGATCATACCGCCGAGAGCCTGATCGGGCAAGGACCGGGCGTGAATAGTTGCACCAGCCAACAAGGGCTCGTTTCGCCCTTCTTTCGCACCTCACGTGCGCCAGCTCCAGCTGGGCTCATCGGGCTCAGGGGTGATTATTTTGGACCACACGCGGCAAGCATCGTTCATCGGCATTCCCGCTATTCCTGCGCTAGGAATATCCCGCCGACACTGTCCGGTCGTTACCATCAGTGTCTTCAGGGGATCGGGAGCATGGTGGTGCGGGATGTAATGCGTTCCCTTCAACTATCTATTCCGCGAGAGCCCACTCGCGGCTGGGATGAGAGTGCAATCATATTGAAAGGGATTCATCTCTAATTATTCCACCCTAGCATGATGCACCACAATGCGATGCACTGGTGGGCGGAGAAAGGAACAGATAAATTAGCTTCTATTTTTAGCATCCCATCCAATCGCGTACCACTATTATGTTACGCGCTTGTACGCCACATCCTAGAATAAAGGTCTCAATAGCAAGGTTCTCAGATGGCCTTTGGAATTGTGCGCGAGCGTCCATCTTCAGCTCACGCCTCAACGCTGGAACTAAATCAAACTGACAGCCTAGGTGGCTAGGCGGACGGACAACTCGGGCAGCACACACAACCTTACACAAATCACGCAACGCTCAATGTCCTCCCCAATCGCAAGCGCCGCAAATGTTTATGCGGCAACGTCCGTGATTTATGTGTCCACTCACGGCGCGCGATGGGGCTCGAGAAATAGATTCGTCGCCTGGGTCGCCGGTCGTGTACCACTTCCAGATGCCTTCGGTGCAGCGAAATCGAGGCAATGCATTTGGTTTGATTTTCTTTCTACCGTGTTTTTGTCCCCCACTTTGTGGTTAAGTGTAGCCTTTTTTATGCTGTTTAGTGGGGCTTTGTTTTAGTGCAGAAGTTCCAGTCCCTGCTACGTGTCCGGGGGTAGATAAGAATGATGAATTATGTAGATCCGATCGTGTGTGTGTGTCAGTGTGTGTGATGTGCGAATTTCGCGGACAGACTACTAACGACGGCCCACTGTACAGATTGTGACAGATATTCAGCCTGTTGCCCGTCCGAAGAAGGTGGACTATGTGCGGGTGTGTGATTTTGCAAGGTCCAGATGAGGGCAGCACGTCTCATGTGCAGCAATTCGGATGTAAATGTAACGTCCAAACTCATTCCTAGCTCAACTTCTATTGAGCACTTGGCAACACTGTTGACGCAAGGTGCCTTCACGTGCGAGTCGCTCAGCCGCAGAGATAGGGCAGCGTGTTAGAAAAATGGGAGCATTCAAGCGGCCGGATAATTGGAAGTACGGTACGGCTCGGAATCAAATTTTAATTGCAATCCACACCGTGCGCAACAGTACCCTGCGATTGTTTCGAGGTAATGGAATTTTGAAGGTGATCGTGAGCACCCTCACTGAAAAGTTCCTTCTCTGCGCGCGCACCAGCTCCACGTGTAAGACAATTACAAATTGACGTTCATTATACTGCAGCTTGACTTCCTCTTTTGGTACGGTCGCAGTTTTGTGATTGGTTTACGAGCCGATTTGCTGCACCCTTCAAGTAGGAGCTCGAGAGCGTTCTGATCTCGAAGATCTTCATTTGCGGATCAAGAAGTCTCCGTTAGGCCTGGACATGTCATGTACTACAAACACCCACACCGTGGATGTAAAGCTAACAACAAATATGTAAAAAAAAACACACACACAAAGAACTTCGAAATGGTTCATAGTACCTGGGACCAACCAACTGATTCATTCGGAAGGAATTCGAATAATTCCCGCTGCGCAGGGAGCCATCTTCCGAACCAAATACCTTCGCAAAGTCATCCTCGAATAGAGGCAGTGCAAAGCGGAAAAAACGGACGTGTGCTGTTTTGCCCGTATCTTTTCAGCGCTTGTTTGTTTTTTCATACCCGATTCCCCCGATGGCGGATGGTGGTGGCGGTACGTGTGTCCAGCGAGGCTCACCACTGTCCAGCCGGGCCGCCTGCCCTTCCACGAGGGCGAATGTCAGAAGACGTGATCTAACAACACATAATTTGCCTTAACGATCACCGGTGTGCTTGGAAGGCAGATGCATGTTTTACTGCGCCGTCGCTGTAGTACGGAGTTCCGTTCGTCATCTTCTGCTCGGTCTCGTCTCCTGCTCTCCGCACGCTACAAACACGCTGGCGCACGGGGGGACAGTGTCTACGCGCGCATCGATCTTGATCTTGGCAATGAACTGAAGTGGCAATGGCAGACGAATGGCAGCGAGGAGATTCTGAGCTGCTGCCAACACGAGATTCTAATTCCAGTAGCGTTAGTCTCATTATCTGTCTTTATTCTTCGATACACGCTCATCCCCGGGCCCTCGTGCACCGACCTGGCCCGACTCTCGGGATCGTCTCAGGTAGCTTGATCGCGGGTGCGTCATGTGGCTTGTTTTGAACGTTCAGTTCCATTACCTTTTTTTTCTCATGTTCCCTTTTTCGTGTGTGTGTCTCTGGTCTCACCCGTTACGCGTTGAGATAAGTTTTTTCCTCTCTCTCTTTCTGCTCAGCATTCCAGTGCGATCTTGTATGCCGGTGGCCAAAGTAAGGGTGTCTTGATGTTATCATGTTAAACGGAAAACAACAAAAAAATTGAACACTCAAACAATGTCTTCGTGGTCGATTTTTTAGAACATAGCAGTTATTCCAACATCCAGATTAATGGAGCCTGATGAGTACTGTTGGGACAAAGATGATTATTACAGTTAACTAACTCTACCTCAATATTACGAAACAACATCCAAACCAACACAAAAACAGGACATTGGAATAATGCGCATCAGTCCAACGACATCGCGATCGAAACGTCACTGGATGCCAGCGATGTCACATGCTTTTGCCCTGAATAACAACATGTGCGTGAACGGCACATTCTTTGACCACCGAAACTGGTTCTACGCTGAAGATCGACCTCCTCTGCTCGATCCCTTGTACACCCCACAAAGATACAGGATCCCTCCCCTTTACGATCAAGCCAAGATCAGGTCGCATCAGATCTTTGGAGGAAACCAAAAAAAGGTCGAACATCTCTTGCGCGTCCCCGTTTATCTGGGCATGAACTCGATCGAACGCTCGTGTGTCCGATCGTACGAGATGAATTCGTGCACCACGACGTCATCGTTCCGGTGTTCCGATTTGGAGTGTTCATTCCGGTCTGCCTCGCTCGTGTTGCTTACTCGACGTGGACTAACAAGCCTTCTTCTTCAACTGACGTCACCGACATCGATGAATTCCTTTGCCAACGCATCGTGTTGTGTATCGCAATGCCAATGACACCGGCAACGTGGTTCGCTTCGTCTTTCGTTGGCCACCGTGTTTTTTTTTGTACTCCTTCCTTCGCACGCCCAACAGCCAACCTGACTGCACCGGACCGCGGTGGAAACGAATTCGCAACAATTTCCTCTCGAAATAACGTCCCGCAGCCACTGCCGACCCCACTGCTGGGTGCTTTTTTCTTCCTATTTTTTGCCGGAGGAAGCGCAGTAATGGTAACTGTTCAACAATACTCTCTCTCTCTCTCTCTCTCTGTCTCTCCTCGGTACATGTCACGCATTGCGTAATGTGGCCATATTTTGTGCCATTTGGGGTGTTGGGTGGTGCGCTGGTGCATCGGAGATGAAGGAAAAGAAAAACACCAACATGGGCCGTACCGAAATTTTTCACTCCATGCGATCCGGCTCGGAGCTTTCGGTTACACTTCAGTTTGGGTCTTCTCGTGTGGTTTGCTTGTTGCTTGGGAGTTGGACATTTTTCACGCTTGTGGTAACACACACGCCAAAGGTACGGTACGATGAATACAGATGCTTGACTCACGCTGCACGATCGCATACCGATCAATCACAAATGAATTAGTAATCCGCTGAAGATGATTATTTAATTTGGGAGCTTGGTAAGGTAATGTCTGTCTGCTTGGAGCATGTCTTGCCTTGTTGGAAATCAATAATTTTAATCATTTTTGATTACCTTTCCCTTAAAATCGTTATTACAATGATAAATGACGAGCGTGTTGAAAAGGAAGTACACGCTGTCATGTACAAGGTTTTTTCCATCGTCTACTTCGCGGTTCTGTTTTGCCACAGCAGACTACACACACATGCGTTTCCTCACTCTATCGCGTACAGTTAGAGGGAAGCTAATTACTCATTCTCGAAAAAAACCCGTACCCCAATTGAATAAACTCACGATTTTACGGTAGCGCTGCCGGCGATGCTGGTCATGTTTGTACACGTTGTCCTCTTCGGTTTTGTGTATCGTTTTACCAGTTGCTATGACTTGTACATTGTCTCACAGCCACACAGCTCATTTCATGCCGGCTGGAACAAGAATAAGTGCAATTAATTCAGCACGGCATCAATTTCAGAACATCGTTCAATTTGCATGGATATAGCTTCGAAACGAATAAAAAACAAAAACACAAAATAGATGCCTTACAAAGGTAGGTGCTTCCATGCATCGTTTATCCATTGACGTGTTCAAAGAGCAATCAGTAATTCAGGTTCTATTTTTGGAGCTAGACAGACACGAAGCTGTCGTCAAGCGGCCTAATTGAATTGTTTCAGCACCGTAGCAACAGCTAATAGAATTGTTGCTTAACTGTGCCCGACTCGCGTCCATCATTGCTCTCCGTTATTTATTAATCGGTTGACGAGGCATGAAATAACTAATAGCCTCACATCAACTATAAATGTCACGGTTTTTTTTTGGGTTTTTTTGTGTGCTGCTCACCTCATGATTCCTCCAAAAGTTGATGAACCCTCCATGTATGACGCTGAGAACGTCATTCTATAGTCCAATCAATTACCGTAGCAGTATCATCCATCCGCCAGAGAAAAGTGTGGCCCGCTGTTCATAAATTGAGATTACAGTCAGTCAGGTTTCGGTTTTGACGTAGCACATCCGTTTACCTAACCGCGCATAATAATCTCGTGCAAACGTGAGACGCCGATGGTATACGGTGCAGTAAGCAAACACGATCAAGAAGGTCCCCGGCTCTGTGTGTGTTGGGTGTCGTGTGGATGAAAACTCGACCATGGTTCACGAACTGCACTCACATGAATTATGCATCGGCCATTTGGCCGAATTGTTGACGGACCTGGGCGTGTGGCAGAAGCTAATAGACCGGCGCAAGTTATCAACAACGCAGAGGGCGACTTGGCATGGAGGGGGTGGCGTTGGAGAGTTCCACCAAAGTGTTGCAGATAGTTGAAGGAATACTTTTGATGGAATCAACTTCATTCGGAGCAATTCCAAGATCAGGTCCTCCGACCATTCATTATAGCCTGATGTGTGTGTGTGTGTGTGTGTGAGAGCTGTTGTCATAAAACATCATAACAAATTTGTTCCTACGTGCACACGCCGTATTAGTAGTACCTGCGTAAATATGAATGAATGAGGGAATGAATGAGCCGTGAATCGTGCTCGTAAAAAGCTCTTGCGGCCAAATGTCTGGTGCAGTAGTTAGTGAGGCTATTTTCTACTTAAGAAAATACGATAGACAGACCTACTGATTGTGTTGTGACTGGTGGTTTGTTGGTGAGGTGGTGTATGGGATGGAAGAAGTTCCCTACACATGAGGGAGGACGTATCGAAGCACGTGAGCTTGGCAGCATGGAATTGGTGTGGACACCAACCAGCAAACTCCACGTCACGTTACTTGACCGATCGTTCGATGTGTCTTTATCGTTTGGAGGTCTTGGTCTTGTTCCGAAGAATTCTTAATAATGATCTCTCTTGTGAAAATCCTAATCAATATTGAAGTTTTCAATGGACCCGTTGAAAACTCCTTAGCTAGTTGTAGCTATCGGAAGGAAATGCAACTTACAATACCCTAACAAACATCCACATACAACCGATACACACTCATCAACTAGCTCTCTCTCTCTCTCTCTCTGTAGCAAATAAACGGTGGTCAGTGTCGAAGGCTAACGTCGAGGACCGAGTATCGAAGACTGTAAGCTTCCAAGTGGTATGTGTGGTGATGTACGTGACTACCAACCGCAATGCGTGAATGGCCGCATGCGATCTACCCGGTCTGATCGCCGGGTCGTGATTTCGCTGGGCTGCGCAGCGTAGAAGAAACGCGTACACCACGCACGTGTGTGTGTGTGTATGTGGCAGCAGTAGGGACATATGCTCGCCTAGAGCTCCGGTGCACACATATATCTTGTGTCTTGTATGCGAGGGGGGCATTTATAGCATTGACCTTGCGGCACCCTGGTTGCCGGTGCCGGTGCTACCGATACTCTATTGCCGGGCTTCGCCTAGTCGCCGCCCGGTGACGGATGTTGATGCCGCATTATTGTTACCACTCTCCGATACACGGCACCCGTTTCTCCTTCCCCAGCCCAACCCACAACCGAACAATGCTCACTGTACGACCCGAACAGTCGCCAATTCGCGATGTACAACGGACCCCCTGGTAGAGCCCTGGTTGCGCGGTACGCTTTCGACGGTCGTATGGTGGTGGAATGCAACGGCGTAGTTGTTGGGTGTCTGAATTTGGAGATTGTTCCGTTAGTTTGGCGGGGCAGCGTTTGTGGTGGCTGTACATGTACTTCCGCTTGCGAATTTTGCCCTCGCTGGGCCATATCATTCCTTCCTGCTCTATTCTGCTTTGTAGCGCGTTGCTGGTAGAGTAGCGTGTACTGTTCCTGGTAATGTGGTTTGTTATCTAGCTCTAGATATCATGCGCATAGATTAATCTTCTAAAGTATGATGTATGGATCTCCAAAAAAGCTGATTCCCAAGGCATTATTGAGCAAACAACCAAACCAAACTTTGCTATGCTGTACGATCGATTAGCGCAGTACATCAACGCAACGACGCGCAAAACATAAGCAACGCAAGAGGGCGCACTAAAGGAACCACATACAACGAACTTGGTGGCCGGAAGGTCCTCCGTACTAAATGCCAAGTTCAGACCAAAGTGGTCTATTTTTGGGGGTTACGATTAGTTACGATTTGGTCGTAATTAATGCGCCCCTACTTCCACTTCTGCATTCCACGCCCATTGACGTTGGCTTTCGTTTTGTGCAGCCACTTTGCTTTGCCACTCTGCCACAGTGCTCGTCGGGGGAGTGCTTGCAGTTTTCTGTTTTTGTTGCTGCCGTTTGTGGTACTTTTGTTTTTGTCTCTTGTTTTGCTGTTTCAATTTTTCACATTTTTTTGTTTGTTAGCTCACACATTGTTTGTTTATACTTTGCTGCCGTTTACACAATCCGTGCGATGTTGTTTTCTTCGCCTCGGTTTCGTGGTTTTGTTTTCGTTCCAATATCTAAATGTCTAACAGTATGATTTATTTCACCTCCATGACAGCATGCCACCATATTACCAGGGGTGCTCGGGGTGCTCGGAATGGGGCGTGTTCGTTCGGTCGCTGCTCGTCAGGTCACGCTAAATATGAAGCTTTGCGCTACTCCACGTCACGGTCGGCACTGTTTCGAAGCTGCTGCGTATCGCGCAGCTAGTTGGCGTGTGCCTGGTAGCGCCACTACAGCAGTAAGCCACACATCCTTTTCGGCTACCTTCCTCCGGCTGCACCGACTTCCATTGCGCCTAATTCCAATGTGTAGATGTCGTGGTGTGGTGGGTTATGCAGCTTTTTTTTTTGTTTTAGCTGGGAGTGTTTGTATCTTCACCATGGTGAGCTTTCCTATCGTGAAACATGCGCACGCTCCTCTTTCCGCTGTGTGTCTCTGTAGGCCGCCCACCATTGCTTTACTTTGTTGTTGATACTGCCACTTGTTTTTTGGATAGTCGTAGTTGCACACCGTGTGCGGCGATTAGATTTCAGTTCTACAAAAAACTCCCCTTCTTTTCCCCGTTTGAAATAGAGCATCATCATTTCCTAACCCCTCTACTGGTACCTCTACCTTCCCCGCGTAGCAAAACATGCCCTCGTACAGGGTGACCTAGATTTTCACTTTTTATGTTGCTGTTTTGTTGATAATTCTCAGTCAGTAGGTTGCTCCTAGGCGACCCTATTTTGGTTTGTTTTTTTTTGCTAGAGCTTGCCGATACGAACACTAAAATGTGTGATAGATGTTGTACATTGCTCCATCAATTGCTCTTCATTCACTTTCCAAACCACATACAACCACAATGGAGCGCAAAAGTCAAGCGGGAAATGGTGGATCACCATCCCACACCGCATCATTTCAAGTTCAACCACCTTTCCAAGAATGGTCTGCACAAACCCGCGTCAACCGAAATAAATGACAAAGTGTCGTGTAAATTATATGCAGAAAAACGAAAGTTTTAATGAAATTGAAAGCAACCCCTCAACCCCTTCCCCTAACATCATGGCCGGTGGCGTTTGCTCACTTCTAACCTAGTTCCGTTTGGCACCTTCGTTCACCTTTTCACCTCACGGCAGGTTGAACATCTGTTCAACAAGCGGCACAGAACTAATTTCATTCAACCCGACAACTTCTCCCCCCAAAAATCGGTATCGGTTCACCTCCGTAGTAACGAACACCTGAATGCCCCTGGTTTCGATGAAGTTACCCCATTGTGACATAATAAACCATCCACTGTCACGTTTCAGCCCGGTCCGTGCATGCGGTCAATGAGCTAGCTCGTAAAACTGCCGATGACACGTACGTATCCCGCGGGACGACCGACGACTGACCGCACCCAGGCACGGGCCGTTCCACTGCGACGACCCACCACTAACGGCACCAGCCCTAACGGTGGAAGGGAAAATGCTAAACTTGCCAAAACCGTCTCCCCCCCCCCCTCCACCCTCAACAGTGGACAATAAATTCTCTTGACCTTTGGATCGTATGCGTCACGCGTTCTAACCGGGCGAGGGGTTGTCGCAAAGCACAGCAGCGTCATTACACGTCTCTCGCCTAAAGAGTTTAAATGGCGCACGGGCACAATCCTTTCGGGTGCCTTTTGCACCGGTTCTGACCACTCCCCTAGGTCGTCGAGAACGAAGGCTACGGCTCTGGCGAGTCGCGGCGAGGACATGGCGGAGCAAGGGGTAAATGCAAACTCCCCTGTCACGACTGTAACAAGAGTCTGCTAGATGACTATGAGTCGTGCTTGGAGGTTTTTTTTTTTGCAGTTCAGTCCTCCTCCTTTGCCTGCTTTACCTGGACCTGCTGTATCATGAAGCTTTCACCAGCTGTTTGGTGGCAGAAAGGTTCGCTCCCAAAGGGTTCGGCCATTCAAGTTCACCAACACGTTCACGCGAACCGGGCAGCGGTTGTTTCATTCCCCGTTTTTTTTTGTTCATCATACAAACTAACTAACAACTACTCACAACACAACAACAAAAAAACGCTCCCCACCCACCCACTAATTGCAGCTACACTCGGTGCTCTTTCACTTTCGTGATCTATTTCCGAACGAAATTCTATTTTATGTGATCGCAGCTGACCGCGCGCCTGATACGCCGATCCGCAATTGAGGCGTTCACTTGCGCTGCCTGTTCGCGCTGACAGCATTAGTGTATCGCAGTTCCACATCTAAACTTTGGCTTTCCATCCTGTTTCTTCCCTCTCTAGCTTCCAGCACCGGACACACCGGATTCGACGGGCCGACCGACGAGACACGAAGATGGGCCCGACAGATAAGCTAACCACCGCTGACCGACGCCACCACCACCGCACGATGACCGCACCGCCGCCAGCTCGCTGGGCACTGGGCGGTGTAACGATGTGTCTATTGCTTCTCACAGCGTCCGTCGTACAGACAGGTGAGTAATTGCAATCCCAACCCGTCACGCAATGTGTAGCGTACAGCCGATGGTTTCGCCGTCCGACACCTTGCGGGCGGGCCCCAACCATGTGCGATTTTGAATAGAAAATTAGAAATGCGAGTAGCACTTTCCCGCGAGGGGAAGCTAGTTCTCAGGATGTATTGATGGAGGTGGTGCTTCTAAGCAGACAGTGCATTGGCTGGGCGCAATTGTGCTTGTGCACGTGCACGTGGCGAGAGAGCACTGAGTCTTTTCACTGTCGGTGCAGTAAACAGCTTAATTGGGTGTGTGTGTGTGTGTTTGCAAATTTCGCTAAAAGGTCGTCGAGATATCGGAAATTGGATTACAACGTTGCTAACTCTGGTGTTAGGTACATGAGCTTAAATGAATGGAGAGAGTGAATAGCAACAATTTCCTTGTTTTCCTCAAAACATTGATATTACTTAGATAGTAGTTTGGGGATAGCTTTAACAACAACTTTTTGAGGACTAGCATTGTATAATTCCAATGAAGCTAGCTATAATCAAACCTTTAATGGCACCTCAAGCACTCACCATCCATGTTCTCTCTAGCGACCCTCAGAGGCTAATGAAATTGTGCGTTTCATCACATTCGTTATTGATTTCCTGCTTCTGCGTCACTGCACTGTACACCTATCGCCATCGCCAGGGCATTTGCAGAATAATTTATATCCTGCGCTTTGCATCGGCCATAACTTGCGCGCGGATGAATTATGCTTAATTTGAATGCAATTAACTACACTCGGCGAGCACTCTGCGGCGTGCGGACGACCGGATGGGCCCCCATTAGGAATGCGTCATCCTTGAAAGCCCGGGGTACCGTGGTACCGGTGGCGGTGGCATTTTTATTAAGCCTTTTCGTAGAAATGGTCCAACGGCGGTAGTGTGGTGTCTTCGGGCTCGCACTACACGGGCAGAACTCTCGGTGACTCGGTGGCAGATGAAAAGTGTTTGTGGTGCTAGAACTACAGTTTGTTTGTGCTAGCATATGGTACGAATACCTTCGTCCGGTGTGACCTTGAACCAGACAAACCAACGACGCCGCGGCAGGCACTACAAACAGCAAAAGGTTCATGTTGGGTGCCTTTTTTTCTCTTGAAGCCTTCCCCGACACTACAAACATGTGCAAACAGTAAGGATGTATCATATCCCACACCCTCCTGTACCTACCCAATTTCCTGGACGAATAGCCTTCACCACACAACCGAAGGGAAGGGCTCACCAGTGTGAGTGTATGTGTGTTTGCTAATTACGCTTGCAAGGCACATCCAACGCTGTCACCGTCATTCAAACCGCGCTGCCGTCGTCTGCCGTGATGATAATGACCGGCCGGACCCCGCTGGTGGTAGATGATGATGGGTCACCAAATTTGAAACATTGTCACGACCTGATACGAACTGCGCCTGGCCAGCACACCACCGCACCCAAGGTTCGGTGTTGCACTGTACGGGCAGCGCAGGCCACACACCAGGCCGGGCGCTGTAAGGTAAAGGTCACCGGCGGGAATGACTTCCGGCAGGCAGTACTCGGTAGCGTTAAATTGAATCATTTCATTTCGCTCCCGCGCATGGCAATATCTAGGTTTGGAAATTCTGGAGGACGTTGAGTTGATGGGTGGTAATGTAGTCTGCGGAATGGGACGATAGTATCACACTCCTTAAGGACGCACGTGCCGTGGATGAATCGATATATTGTCGTGTGGATCTGAAGCTAAATCTGAAAATTTCCTTGCGGATATTCCCATCTGTATCGCACAAGCTGACCAAGGATGTATGGCGAGTGTCCACTTCGCCAAATCTTGCTTGGAAATACCGGTTGTTTGTAGAAAATGACAATAACGCGCGTTAATTCCCCTACATCAACCGGTCACCGAAGCTCCAATACATTCAAGTTTTAGGATAAACCAACGTGCTTCGGATGATACTGCTGATCTTGGAGGTTGTGTCCTCAACGACACGAAAATGATAATAGTTTTACTTGTCAGCCAAATTATGACAATGATTATTCCTCATGATGTCCGAACATCCCTATATTGCATCATCAGTTTATTGGCCAGCTTTACGTAACCTTTCTTTTGCACGGCACACACAAAGTGTCGGGTTGATCAAGTTCATTGCTTTTCAATTGCCGTGAAAACGGACACTAAAACTGATGGACTCGTCTACTCGTTGCTCGACAAGAATTGGAGGTGACTTTCTCAAATTTCGCCAGTAAGTAATAAGTAGCTGAGATCCACCCAGCGCACTGTATGAATGAAGTTCCTGCCACCTCAGCACCACGAACTGCACCCACAAACAGCGGTAACGCCGCAACAACAGCTGACCATTGCTGAAACCTGAACCTTCCCCAACAAAGCATACGGAGGACCACCGATAGGGCTGGTGGCCGTTTCTTGTTGCATTTTTATTGCCACCCAAGACTCCCCGACGGCCCCAAGAAGAGGGCCCATCCCATGAGGTAGGGCCCAGGACGGTGGCCTGGTAACCTTGGTATAGGAAGTAGCAGGCAGGCGAGAAAAAAAA
>AXCO02005023.1:0-19213 GCA_000473525.2 Anopheles melas | reverse complement strand
CGGCACAATTTATAAACCTTTTCGATGCTATCGGAGGAAGTGGTGAAAGTGTGCCTTTGTTTGCACGTAAAAAGGAACAGAAAAAAGTGAAACATTTGCCTGATAGGTTGTTTTAAAAATAAAACACTTTTTGATAACATTTATAGCACACATCTTCATTAACAAGTCCGAAAAAATGGTCAATTTCTTATTACTCTCCATCTGCCCAGCGGGGTAGGTGTTTTGGTTCTATTTCCTGTGTCTGACATCATCCACCCATCCGGCAACGCAAGCCTAGCACTGATAAGAACTTCTTTTAAACATTTGTAAATAAAACTGTCGTAACGGTTACGCCCATGTGGAGTGTGAATTCAATTTAACGAATCGAGCTTGGTGTGCCAGTGAGTGTCTGGTATTATCACTGTTCGTCAAACACTGCCAAAGTCCCGGCCTTGGTGTTCCATAATTCTTTGCCACTTCCAATTCCAGCGACGCAATTCCACCGAACAGGACAATCCAACGGCCTGAACAGAAGGAAGCAGACTAATCGTCTAATCAAGCTGCGTAACATGACTCCCCAAACGTATATAATCCGCCGTTCGGAATAGAGAACTACGAATTGCTTCAACTAACTATTCGGTATTTTAACGTGTTTCTATCATGGTGTTACTTCTACCATACCCCATCCCAAAACTCCCCTTCAAAAGTGGGAAGATATTGACGGTACAGCGGCAAACAGACACACGTCTAGCTGTATATGCTGGCGGCTCCAATGCAGCATATCTTATCAGCAGCTCCCTTCCCTTTCTTGGAGGCACTTTTCGGTGACGAAATTGCAGTGGGAAAAAGCGTCCCTTTATTTTCCATAGAAAAAACCCCGCTACGAGTTCAATAACACCGTTCATAGTTCACCGCGTAGCAACACAGTAAAAAAAAAACGGGATGGGTTCACCGTTTACTTTCCGACCGCTGGAAGCCCGCCCAATAATTGTAGCGTGAAATGGGAAACCAATTTCGGGAAGTACTCTTCGTCCCGGACCTCAATACCCTCATGCGCCTGTTGCCCGTCCCTATCAATCCCCATGTACATGTTGACACGTGTGCATGTGTCCAATTAACGATCGCTTCTCGGTCCATGAAACAAACACTAACCAATCGATTGACGTTTCAATACTTCCGGTCACTGATTAAGATTGTACATCGGGGCCCCACCGAAGAACAGAAATGAGATCACTTCCAATCAACCCGGTGCAATGTCTGCTAGTGTTTGGGGGTGTGTATGCTTTGTAAACATTCAATTAATGTGAGACAATACTTTCACGACACGAAACAGTTCCCTTTGCAGCAAAAGAACGTGGTAGTTGAATGTTTATATAAAATTACTCTTTATCTTACCACATATCTGTCCCAGTTCTCGAAGCAATAGTGTGTTAAATTAATTTTATGTATTGTTTTTTGCTAGACGAAGAACAAAAAAACTGAACAGCACTTTCAAAGGTTGATAAGCAGCACAAGGTGCGTATTAACAACACCGCAAAAGAGTAATGTATGGAATCACGCGGCTTGTTATTACTCCATCCAGCTGGGTGTGTCATAATGTCTTGCTTGACTTTAATTAATCAAAATATCTACCAACATACACGACACCGGATCGTGTAAACGGCCGCTGCGTGTGCAGACGGGCAGTATGCTGTCAATCATCCGAGCAAACGATACATACCTGAGAAAGAGAGAGAGAGAGAGAGAAAGGGAAAAGAATTTCATAAATTAGCTCCGTTTCATAAAGCACAATTTCAAACACAAACAACAATAAGCAAATGAAGAGGAGCGTGGCAAGAAAACCATTTAGCTGCGTGATAAATTACCGTGTTATGACATGCACAATTGACAGGAACGAGGACACTAAAACACGCACTCCGACGACATCTGTCAAAGTGTATCTGAGTAGGGTGTCAATAATACAATTATTCATCCCGTACCTTAGATGAGCCACAAGGGAAGGAACTTTTCGTTGCAATTCTTCTTTTTAAAGTGTTTCATATTTAAAACAAAACCACCACGCTACCAGTCTTTGCTGAATGCGAATGCTTTTTGGTAGCAAAGATGCAAAAAATGGTTGGCAGCCACGCAATATATCATACTTAATTGAGGCTTAACTGTGTGCCCCGCCAGTCTGTAATGGACCGTCGTTGAAATTGCGCATTTTTACAACTCCTCTCCTTAGCGATTCGCCTGCTGCTGATGATCTCAGCGAGACATTTAAAATTCTCCCGAGAAGGCTCGTGACGAGATCCCGGGAACAGAGCGTCATGCAAAGTATCCAGCGCAGTACACCCGCAGCGGGAACAGCAACACCTACCCAATGATGCCATTCAAGTGCTTAATCGCTGCAAAGAATTATTACCGCAATGTATGTGCGTATGACGAGTCATGATGTCAAGTCCCGCAACGCCACGCGCGTCCTCTGTACGGAAGCGAATGATGTGGTATTAATAAACGCTGACGAACAGCGGGCGGAGAGCACCTGGCACAGCTGGGATGGGTCGGATATATCCATACTCCGATTCCATAACGCTCCACACGGGAGAGGGTTGGTTAATCCGTCTAAGCTGACGCCGTGTACGATCCCCCTTGTATGGGCAAGACCAGCTCTACTGCGGTAGGTTACAACATCACTCATCTCATCTGACCATTCGCTCTTCACGCTTCACCGAACATCGATTGATTGAAGCAGTGGGGAGACACACAACCACAAATATTTGGTGCGAGGATCATTGTACAATAACTCAGGCTCTAGACAGTACTGGAGCAACTGATCGCCTGGAGACATACACAGCCATTGCAGCTGTTTACATCAATATGCACAAGAATGTCTCGCACAGTAATGCGCATTGTGCCAATTCATTAACCACATTCCCGGCGCTCGTGTGGAAAGATCTACGGAAGAATCTTCGCAAACACTCCGGGTCCGAGGGACTACCCTGTCAATATAGCAACAGACGCTGCCGATGAGTTTATTTACATTTGCAATTTTGCACCATAAGCAAGGGCCGCACACACGCGGAGGTCGCCGGAGTAGTATCCCCACAAACATCGGCCCTCGTTAAACCCTTACGGTGCGTGCGGGATTGGCAAAACAAACTGAATTATAGCACCGCGGGTCGACGACCTGATTTTTGTTTCCTTTCGCAGTGTTTTAGCACTGAGAATGCAAGGGGGAAGGGAATATGTGTGGCGCGTGTCTGGCATTTATATTGGTCCAAAAACCGTCACCCGATCGGCGGGGCCCATGTTTCATAGGACAGGAATGTTCCATTCTATGCTCGCCGACTCGCAGACATGAGAAGTTCCCTTCTACTCCAGCCGACACGAAGTGGGTTCGTAGGCGCGGAAAGCTCGCACGATGATCAGATTGGTGCTGGGTGTTGTTTGTTGAAGGAAACAGTATGGCCAACTTCAACTCCAACAACCGGAGGCTCTACCGGCCGGCCTAATCCAGCGTTTTGTTCGGAAATAACAGCAAAAAACAGATTAAACCCAACGCAGCTAGATAAGCCAAACGGCTTTACAGGCCACGTAATCTAAACGTTTTCATTTCAGTTTCTACTTGAAACTCTGCTCCAAAACCTACACAGTCCGCAGGCGAACCGTTCAGTTGTCTTTAAGTGGTTGCAGTGCTTTAACAAAAACAGACATCTTAAGTGAGTAAATCACAGGCCACACACACACACAACAGATTGTGTGCCGCCGCCGCCGCCGATTGAACCGATAGATAGAGAGTGCAGCGTGCTGTGGTTAATGGATTTTTGTTGCGGCAGAACTTTCACTGTGGCGCTTGCAGCCACTGTAAAGCAGCCACTTTCGACCGGGTTGGAATTCTACAATCTAAGCCCTGTGTCGCAGCCAACTGGCATTACGCACAGCCCACACCACACAATCCCGGGGGTGTAAAACGCGGGTGTTCTCTCCCTCTCTCTCTCTCTCTCTCTCTCTCTGTATGTGATTGGCGCGTTTGTGGAGTGGTGCCTAAAAAGAGTGGTCTTTTCCGGAAAGGGGTTGAGTCACTCGGTGGCAACTCCAAAAGGTGCTTAAGTCTTACGCACCACCGCGCATTTTAGGCCACTTTCGTATGCAACGGTCGGAATGTGTGTGTGTTTAATTGCCCTATTTACCTACCAAAGTGCCCACCACCACCACAAGAAATTAGCCAACGGGGGGAAACCGTTGGTAAGGTCTGTAAAAGGTGCTTCGGGAGCTGCGCATATTACATAGAGTTCCCCATGTAACTGCCCCCTCACACACACACACACAGGATGAGAGCAATTCGAGAGGAACGAGAGCATTACAAAAACTGGAGCTGCCATCACCCGGCGGGAATGTGTCTCTCTGGGCCACGGGGTAACGTTGCTTGAACCGGGAGTTTAGGTGTTGCGGCACAAACACCTTATTTCAGGGGCGAGCGTATTACCATCGGTCGGGTATTGCTTTAGACAGCCCCGAAAAGGGCATCTTGCGCAGAAAAAGAAGTGTAAGTTGTGTTCGAGCTGGATTAAGCATCGTGCCTACCGGCTTGCAGGCAGCCCTTGGTGTACACCGTACCGAGAGGTCTTATGCAATGGCTCTCTTATGGGCACCCACGATGGAATCTCACGACAACCGCACGAAACCCCGTACGGCTCGAAGGAAGTTTGGAGGCGCACGCTTTACGTACAACGCTCCCCTCCCAGAAACCGGCTCCAGCCTAAAGACAGTTGAGCGGTTTTAATCAAACTAGTGAAAATACCTATCGCGCTCGCTTGATCGGTGCAATTTGCAGAACCTCTTAGCCCACACCACAAAGGATCGCTTGCAATCCCAAAGAGCTCCAGGATCAGCGTCCCGAAGTACGCCGGAATGTTAATAGGCACTGACAGCTCGAACAGCACACCCGATGTTAGTTGCAATGTTGGACCTCCATATCGGCGGCGTGTGGCGTTGTTTGGCCGTAGTTTATGTTCGTGCCAAATCAAACTGACAATTCTTGGCGTTGGAAACCATGCCGAGTAGCGCACACGACAAGAGCTCAGGCCAAAACCCACCTACAGAAAGCTGCAATGAGATTAACATGCTTGATATGGATTTGCACGAAACAATTGCTTAATAAACTCTGACTTGTTGGTGTAACATTGTTGGAAATGTATGTATGCTTTCAAAAAAATATGACGAATGCTTTTAATGTGCCATAAATCAATCAATTCTAAACATTCTAAAACAATAATTGAGGCCTGAAATAGAATGTTACGAGTATAAATAAAACATTACTTCTTTAACGGTCCGTAGATCCGGAGCGTTTTAAAAAGTAGAACGAATAAATAAGCTTCAAGTCAGTTCTATCAAAACGCGTGCCATTACATCCTCTTTGGAAGTTTTTTTTTTTTTTAATTTTTGCTTCAACTTATGTCGCCGGGCCTTCCCTTTCGTTTGATGGCGTAATCAACCCACCCATTAAGCCACACGACGATCGGCCAATACGGTCGGTAAGAACGAAAAAATCAAAGCCAACGTGAACCCAGCGGACCACGAAATGTATGCAGATGACCCGCCGAACACACACACACACACACACACACACACCGATCGTGCACAAACAAAACCCAATGAGCCATGGCGAATTTGGCGTGTTCCCAACCCGCCACAATGGACTAACACTGCCAGTGTTTCCTTGCCTTGCCATGAAGGTTACGCCCCGCGTGCTCTTTTCCGTTCGAATCGTGCGTATTTAATTGACTTCGGTGCCATATTTGAACACCCTCACTAGGGAGAGGAGGACGAGATCGAAGATGTAATTTCCAAAACCACCGAACCAGCCATGCATCAGAGTATTTGCTGAGTAACTTGTTTTTCCTTATTTCCCCTCCAATGCGCGATCGAAAAGAGCAACAAACACTACGAAAGGTGTTTGTTCAGGTACACTACGAAAGGCGAAGGCTCAAAGTGACACTCCTGTGGAGCGGGCGTACCCTCCGGAACGGGCGAACACTCTAATTCCAAC
Organism: Anopheles melas; assembly: GCA_000473525.2. NCBI lineage: Eukaryota > Metazoa > Arthropoda > Insecta > Diptera > Culicidae > Anopheles > Anopheles melas. The sequence goes on along the minus strand of AXCO02005023.1, from coordinate 13,203 downwards.
AGTGAAATTAAATCTCAGTCAGTCACGCCAAAGCGGTTGAAGCAATCGTTCGGCGACATTTGTGTCTCGAGAATAAATCATTTCCGCACCGCACGGGGGACCGGGGGACACCCGGGAGCGCACCGAGTGGAGCGTGAAGAACGACGGCCCGGAAATCGGACAACCTGACATACAAAAGCGGGGCATACATCCAGACAATGGAGTTGCTATCGGGGGGAGCATGGGCTTGAGCGCTGAGGGAGTCACCTGACACGTGCACGGGGAAGCGACGGAGTTAGTGCTCACGCCTCGGGTGGTAGGTGACAACAACGACAGCAAGACCTGACCGCCCAAGGGTTTGGAGCACGCGTTGCGTTCGGTACGTGAGACTCAACCGATCTAACATCTCTCCAATGTCTGGGCATAGCTAACCTTTTCAAACTGAATGTCTCCAGAGTTCATCCAGTGGGGAGGTCCCACAACAACTAATTGAGTCTGTGTGTGTGTAGGAGTTGCCTACAGACATAAGATGCATGTGATCTTGAGCCAGATGCCGCGACATCTACTCAAGACACCTTTTTGAAGACTAAACCAAATCTACGAATGTCACCCTGGATCCACCTAGTTAGCTAAGAAGGCTAAGGTTTCTAGTCGGTAGAGCTTTCTGTCTATTGTTTCGATCGGTTTAAGCCATGTCGTGCTGCACCTTCACCTATGTCCCTGACATGATGCGTGCGTGTGGCATGATGTGACATTGTACTAACTCTACCTCATGCTATTCTTTCAGGTCGTACAAGTACAGATGCGTTTCTGCAAACGCTTAATCTTTGACATTAGTCTTTGCGACAAAAGGGCAAACACGACCAATTTAAAGCAAAGCCTGCGATCATCCAACCGTTGTTCACGCAATGTCCATGATGTTCTGCTCATTTCTTATAGCTTTTGATGCATGGAAACTGCGCCGTCCAACAATCGCTGGTTTGGAACTTCTCACTCATTAGCCGTTTGTTTTTACTTCACACTCTGGTAGAGCTTTTCCATCGCTTCCACTCTTCGGTACACCTCCCACTGGACGAATTCTCGTATTACCAATTGGATTTTCCTTTGAACTCGCGCGCGTTCCGTTGTTTCGTGTTAATTTTTCAATTAATATTCATCGAGAAGTTCACTTGTCGACGGGCTAACGAACTCGATAGACTGCAGATTGCGCGCGCCCAGATTCGGAATGTTGAAGCTGATCCGACGTAATATGATCTCCTCTCCCGTCTGTTCGGTCCCGAACTGGAAACGGTACTTCCACGGGTATGACGACCTCCAAATGTCTGCCAGAGTGCATCCAGCAACGATGGGGGGCTAATATATTGACGCCTGAATGCGAAAACTACGCATAATGCCTGCTCAGAAGAATTGAAAAGGAACATAGCAACAACAAAAAATGGATCCACTCTTTCAGCGTTCCATTGAACCGTATCCAAACACACACACACACATGGTCAATAAAGGATGATCGTCCCGCTCCCGAGCCAGCTTGGACCAATTAATTCTGAAATGCGAGAAAATTCTTTCATGCGTTCGGCTTTTGCCTATGAAACAATAACAAAAAACGGGAGGAAAGTGGCCGAGTGGCAGCAAATGAGAATTTCCCGTTCGAAACCAATCTTGCACCCATTGTTATCGGCAATTTTATTGCCTCGTTTTTTGCCTCTCCTTCGTTTTGTACTGAAAATTCTCATCGGAAAATTTGATCCCAAACATTGGGTGGATTCTCCAAAGAAACAAAAAAAAAGAAAGAAAGCCGATGGTGCACCCATGCGTGGTCATTCGTGCGGCCAGTGTGAAGTGTAAATATTTGGAAAGTGATCAAGAACGATGCGGCCACACGTTGCAGCCAGCCGCTTGGCCGACAGGGGCTGACACACAAAGGGGAGATATTAATCTCTTTTGATTCCTTCGATACGCCTTGGTGCCGCGTGGCCTCCGCTCAAATAAGGTCACTTTTGTTTACCGAGATGAATGACTTTTGAGTTGAGCGTTCTTCTTCTTTTGGGTGTGAAGAATGCACCAAGAAAGTAAAGACCTCGTCAGCCAAAAGCGGGTCTAAATGTTGACCCAAAAACACTCCTTTCTCGATCCACTACTTCAAGATTACTGAGGTTCATTCCTATCGTGTAATAAGATATGTATGCACAACAATAAACCTGCTCGATAACGTCCACACGTCGAGAAAGGGAATCCATTTTCTTACTCTCGTATTAGATTCGAATTGGACACCAAAATTGAGACCTCACGCGGGAAAACAAATTATCCAATTAAGCAGATAAATCACCGTTTACTGTTAGATTATCGTCACAATTACCAAGTACCCGGGGGCACCCCGTGCACGTGCAAAAGCCCGTGCAATAATAAGCAAAATGCGGTCCGTTTACGCCAAACAAGCTTCCAAATGTAGCTCTCTCAAAGGTGCACTTTGGGTGCATTCACACCATAATTAGATGCTATCAACGCCGGAGCCATCAACACCCAACGGCAGCCAAAATGCGACGTGCCGGTGAGGTGAGCCAAGCATGAAGCACGGGCATATCGTTCGCATAATATTGCCCCCGCTCAGGGCACCACAAGCTAATTGCTCCACATCCGTCACATGCGAGAGCAGCACCACCTTTCTCATTTTGGGAGGCTTCAATGTTGTGCAATAAAGCGCCAGCCCCACACACACACGAACGATGTTAGATCATAGGCGTCATGCGTCCCCGGATCTGATAATGGCAACCGTTTTGGTAGTGGTAAACGGAGAGGGGACGAAAGCAGAAAACCCATCAATATCGAATCGGAAAATGTAACACGCCTGTCAAATGGGTTTTCCAAAATGGTTCTGCAGCATCCACACGGACACACACATTAATTAAGCGGAGCGTTTTTACCACTCTTCCTTCCCACCCCGAAACGAATTCAATTACGTCGCTATATTAATTAAGCAATTAACACTTTTAACCATCCCGCACGATACAAGCCCTACATTTGGTGCATGTGCATCACCTTCCCCCGAACGCACCTGGCCGCATCTGCGCAACGGAAGATTTGAGATTGCTTAAAAAAAAGACGCTTCGCAAACGCGTCAATGCACGCAAGATACTAAACCGTAAATGGCAATGCAACCGATACGGTTTGCATCTTTGCAGCACCCGATGCACCCGACGGGTTGCTGCAACGGAACGACCCCTCGGTTCGCTGTGCAATGGCGTTGAAATGCGCACACAATGAGCGCGCGCTTTCGTTGTGTGCGGAGCGGGGCGTCGCGGGACGGACAGTGAGAAGAAGCATAGCATAACAACAAACAAAGCATAAACTAACATCAGGCTCGAACAGACAGGCAGAAGCAGGGGCTGCAAACATCTTCTCCGCTGCATCCCAAAAGGAGATGCATTTTATTTTTCCACGCAGCGCGACGCATTATGCGCAGACCGTGCGTGCTGCGCGTACGTACATCTTCCAGCAGCATACATTGCGAGTTGTTTTACGTTTCAATTGCTGATGTTTTTCTCCCCCCTCTCTTCAAAAGACGACGTCATCAACGGCGGGCTGTTTAACAGTTCGATTTGTGCCTGCACAAACGCATTTGCTGTGTATTCGCCTTTTTCTCGCTGGCTCTTGCTGCCTCACCGCCAACCGATGCTGCAGTGGAGGGAATGCAGGCAGTTTGTTCTAATCTGCAGCTTTCCATCGCGCCGCAGCGGGGTCTTCAAGAAGCATAATTACTTACAGTTGCATTTTTGTGTTTCCCAAGCGCCTGTTTTCTTCCCCCCCCAGCGGGTGATTTAAAAAAGCGGGACAGCGTTGTTCTGCGCCGCTAGAGTGCAGATGCGCGCGAGATTACAATCAAACGTCACCAATATGTGTTTGCGTACGGGTGCGCATTGTGTTACACAGTGGCCCACAGTCCCACACGGGCTAATCAACCGCGGCAGTGCGATGTGTGCGCCTGTCCACTTGACGATGAAGACATTCAGCAATTGCCTAGTTGATTGTTTGCATATATTGCAAGCGCGCGCGCTCCCAACGGAGAGAGGGGAGGTCGATGCACCCGATGCAATTGATGGTACCGAGCGACTAGTGTCTTGTAAATTGCATTTATTTCATCACCGAGCGACCGTTCATGATAATTGATGTTAGTTGGAAGCGGCAAGCTAAAGCATGCAGACATGCGGATGGAGATATGCGTTCTTAATGGATTTATTATAACCTATAAGATGGCTGTTAGACCCGTTCTAATAGTGAAGGAAGTGTTTAGGCATGTCTTAACACCAATGAAATGATGTATTTGCGATTTAATATGCCTAAAATCTAACGCACCACCTAAGCAACGAGCCAATAGTGTCATGATACAACCCGCGGCATACAACGCCTGAGATCGTGGGTTCAAATCCGTTCAGCATCATCAAACACGCAAACTTCAAATTCTCACATCCAGAATCAAAAAAAAATGTTTTATAACGTTCTGAAACATAATTTCCTTGCAACAATCATTTGATTAATAACGGTATGAATGGGTAAAAGAATACTTCATTTGAATCACACTCCCCACACATGCTGTGCACATATCTGATACGAACGATCTCGGGGTAATGTTATTTTAATAGCACAACATAAACGAAACATTCTCAAACACAATGTTTTTTTACCCTCTTCTACCCTTTTGATGTAAAATCTCTTGCTGGAGATCTGCCAGTCGACATCTAATTTGTGCCAAACAGTGGACTGCCACAGTGCACTGTCATTTCCGGTGCCGTGGACATAGAGAGAAAGAGCGGCCTCACCATGCACCGTAGCGTTGAAATTTTGTCATTTTCCCATAAAGCATGACTTTCACCCTACTCCCAGCCACACAAAAAGCCAATGCAACAACCAAACTGTACGGCAAAACGGTGGTTCCGCTTCCACCTTGTTTTTTATCCCAAAACCCGCTCCCCACCATTTTTGGTGCATTCTCGTTTGTTATGCAAACAATGACGAGACAAGACCCCCGGGCGCCGATCGCGCGAAAACACCCGTGGGTTCCATAAAACACAAGGGGGAAGCAGAAAGTGAACATACACAAAAAACAACAACAACAATAACGAGAGCCCACAGACCGAGAGAGGCAGCACACAAAACGCCTCATTTACCGTCCCTGATGGGATTCGAACTGATGCTGCACGGAATTTAGATCAATTAATCATGCGCCCTGTCACACGCTTCTAATAGTCCCATGCCGAGCCCGTGCCTTTTTAGTTGAGTTTAAACTGCATGGCAAACAGTTCCCTACTGGCCTTTAAGCTATTTAACGGCAGGATAATGAGGATCTGGTTGCCTGTTTGCAGAAGAGATCTGTCGAATGGAACTGGCACGACCGGTCGGGATCAATATTCCTTCTGGGCATTCGATTGTTTGTTTGAACAGATTGTATTCAGTATTTTTAATTGAGGGTATTGAAGTTGTTATTCGCCATAAAAAAGACAACCTAGCGAACGGGAAATTCCCTCGAGCTGTTGTAACTATACTGCTTGCGTCCTGTGGTGGATTTAGCCGCTTCGCTTATTGGTTTGCTGATTCACACCGGTCCACAAAGCGAACAAATAAACACAACGAATCTTCCCCACCGATCACCAGGAACTCCAAAAACGCATCACGGAAAACAGAGCGCTTCTGGTGGAGTGCGTATGTGCGTGAACAAGACAATAAAACCCCACACAGCCGAGGGCCGAGTGCATAGAAGCGTAACATTTTAAGTGGAGTTTTGCGTACCGTTTTTCCCCGTTCATAAATGCGCGGACAGGGGCCTGGGGCGTTCAAGCGAAGGTATTCCAGGGGCTCTAGCTTCCTGTGCAGTACCACCGACGCATGTACCACCATAAACGCACATTTAGCATCCGGATGCAGTGGAGAAATTTGACTGCAATATCTGGCCCCAGGCCCAGCTCAGAGACTACTTCCCCGTCCTGGGTCTGAGTCGATGAACACAATGGATCAAGCTAGATTTTTTAGAGAATATAATAAACACAAACCCATTTACTCCACTCGCTAGTTGGAGAGGTGTTTTCCAACAAAAGCCCACTCAACAAAGGGAATAAGGGAGCTCTCAACCGTGGCGTGAACACCTCTCCCTGCACACATCCCAGAACGAGATCCACCCATCAGGCGCAATAAAACTGTCGGATTTTCGGACTTGGGGGCATTAAAATTCCGGTACCGCACAACGCTGTGGAGTACCTTCCGAATGAGTCAGCTCTGCCGGGATCGGTACACCGTGAAGTAATCGGGGAGATATAGGCGCCCCTGCTCGTCTTCTAACTATGGCCTCTCGCCAGCCACAGTGAGCGAGTTTGCGCGGGCGTGGACCGACATTGAGTTTCGGGCAGGTTGCACACATCTCAAAGGCTGCGCGCTAATGCGGGAATGCTTCCTCTACCCGCCGCTGGGAAAGCGCTTCTATCCATCCATCCATCAAGGCGCTATCTCATGCGCAACGTACTGCCACGCGATGCCTCGGAGCTGCTAAGAGGCACTTCTAGGCTGCTATCGATTGGCGACTCTTCCCTGTTTCTACCAACGACGAAACAGAACGAAGCGAGACGAAGATGCACACTCATCCAGAGATATGATCAATAATTTCTTCTTTTTTGCATTTTCTGCCTATTTTAGCGTGAAGGAGTAAAAAATCTACTTCGTCAGGAATTATCAAGCTTTATTAGAGCTTCTCCAGAGTGAGGCACACCCCTCTTTGACTTACTGACACCGAAAGAAGATCCCAAACTAGGTGGCAAACCCAAAAAGAGGGTTACAAAATGCGGCCACCTCGCAGACACCTAGAGTTCTTCGTTCAGCGTAGCTCCGAAACCACCAAACCCATCAGTAAACCTGCCACGACCGACCACGTGCGACAACGCAGCAGTCGCACCAGCGTTGGCACCGAGACACATGGCACAGAGAAAGACGACGGCGCGCACATTATGGCAGATTATGCCTTCCTGTCTTTTTTAATTTGCTTCCGCCAGATCGCGATCGCGCCCAAAGACTGAACTGACAGACACCAGTCTACCAGTCACCGGTCCGGGTCGTGTGCTCATTTGCAAACACGCGCAAGAAGAGGAGAACCTAGAGGGCAGAATGGTCATATTAATTTCTCGTACGAAATTATCCCTTCCTCATCCCAAGACGACACGACGACGCCAGTTTGGCGGTTTTTCCTCTACTCCGTACCACATATGCACCGGGCCTCGTGACCAGAGCTGCCGGCCTGTAATCAGTTCGATGAAGAGGGAACAAATGGTCCCGATCTTGTGGGCTCCGTCCGTGTGGTGAGTTATTTAACTTCCCCTGCGTACGTCCACGTTGTCATCAGACTGTGCTCCACATTTAACAACGGTAGCTATCTCTTGGTCGGTTTGCAGTTCGCTGACTTCTGAAGTGGCTGGCGATTCCTGCGCGTAAGGCGATCGCCCTACACCTTTGGGGAAGTTTCGGCCCTACGGAAGAGAGTGGTTGGTTTTTTTTTCTGTTTGGGTCGTCCCCGAATGATTGACAGTAATAACTGCGGGTTATTGTTTTCTTTGCGCTCTACCACTCACTAACTCGTGCCCGTACGCCTCAAAAACAATAACGTCCAACAGGCAAAATGACGTGAAAATAAGCACACTGCGATCGCGTAGATCGTGATGAGCGGAATTTCTTGCGGAGAATAGCGCACACACGGGGGGGGGAATTTCGCTCGAGGATAGAAAGAACTTTCTACCAACCGAGCCGAGTCGTATTCTGCGTGGAAAAGAAACCAGATGTCCCAGATGGCACGGCGGAGAAAGGAGGTTCTTTCTCCAGTGTTGTTTTCAGCTTGCCGGTACTTGCCGTCACCAATTGCTCCCATCTGGTATTGGGATATGCAACAAAAACTGTTATTTTTGGATCAATTTGAACAATACCGGTGCGACCCTTCGATCTCTTCGATAAACATGTATCACCGATGTCACGAAACGACTCGTTTGTACACTAAATTGAATGCTTGTGTACATCCACACTTGAATTAATGTCCATTTTACTGGCTTCAAACTCCAAACATGGAATAGAGATAGAAGAAGACAATCCACAATAGCAACAAAGCGAACGATAGTTCTTACCTTTCTCTGTTACCCCTTCGTCGCCGTCGCGTCTTCGACTAGAACCCCGTACGCATTCCATCCTCCTTTCAATGAGACTTAAAGGCAAGCCCGTGTGTGTGTCCACTTTGCAGTCAAGCTAATCGATCAATTCTTGATGACTTTTCCGGTTTCATCCATTCCCTGTCCCGATCTCCCCTGTCCTACATTGAACGTCTTCTATTTGCCTTTCCTGTTTAATTTCACATTTTATATTTGCTGTTGTTGTTTTTTTCCCCATCCCCGGATGGCTCTTTTCCTGCGATTCTGAAAGCCATTCGATGGCTCCCCTTTTCGGGGCGCTCGTGCACTTTCAAATGCGGTGCTTGATGCGGGGTGTGGCGGATGTTCCAATGCTTCTTCCATGGCGCGAGCCGAGCGTCAGCGCAAAAGCAAAAGCCTCGCCTAAAAGCCCGCAACGGGGGCTCCCCGTTCTGGTCGTCGTGGCCGGACGATGACAGCAAACGCTTCGTACGTGACCGCGGCTCTAGAACGGATGTTTCGGTGCCTTCACGCTTGACGGATCGTCGCGGTGACTTGAGGTGCGTGACGGAATTTTTGTTGGATTGTGTTGGATAAGCAACCCTCCAGTGTGTATGTGTGTGTATGTGTGTGTGGATTTTGTTCCAGGAGTTGCAGGCAGCGTACACATTTGCCGGAATTATTCGCAAAAGATTTCCTTGTTGTGTACGCTTACTGCGCGATCAATTTGCTGGTGCACGCCCTCATACCGACGTCAGATAGGGTGATCAGCGATGCAGAAACTCGTAAATGCAGCACCGCTCAACCCCATAAAACAATCTCGATGCGATATTACGGTAATGCAGCAGTTCTGCAGCACTTCAGCACATCGATAATAGTATCAATAAACGTACACATTGGGCTCTCTTCCACCAACTCCGCACAGCGTTCCGATCCCCCCCACAACGCCGCCGGCAACGGTAGTCCACACGGTTATCGACATTCCATCAATCCGTGCCTTACCGGTGGAACGATGGAATGAAATGTCCAAACGAAGGGAATTAAAATTCATTACCCACTTGATTTATAAAAGCCTTGTAATACGATAGGCTCATTCAGCTTTACGACCAACCGACCAACGATCAAGCTTCGGTGGCTGCATGGTCCACTGCACCGAACAGCTCCCGAGTACATATCATTAAAAACACGTTTCTTTCCATCGATTTCTTAATCCATCGGCCACGGGGATGCATCCGATTTTGTTGAATCCGAAACATTCTCGGGCCCGTTCTGAGACACCTGCCCGTTGTTGGAAGAAGTTTTGGTCTACGGTCAAAATGTAAATATCCATCCAGTGGCGGATGAATAATGCAGCCACACATAGCTTGCTACACAATGGGGAGGCCAAACGAAATTCCAGCGCTCAGCCCTACGCCACTGGGGACGACGTCCGTCAGATCAGCCCAGGACGTACAGCAACATTCCATTCCGAGGCAGTTTAGGAACGCAATGCAAACACATCCAAATATTGAAAATAGTTGAGCAGCAGTTTGAACCGTTGCGATCGTTTGTCCCACCAGCAAACGTCCAAAGACGAAAAGGAAAGTGAACCCAGCAGAACGTTAGGTGGTCTCTCGCTGTACGTCCCCGCCGCAGCATGATTCACCTGTTCTGAAACGATCGTCAGTCAGTTGGGAGTTGGAGTTGTGTTGAAGCTACTAGAAGTACACCATCACAACGCAACGGAGAGTCGTCGTGATGCACGCGTGCGCGTTGCTCGTTCATTCCCCATCCCAAGCAGAGCTGTGGAGGCACGCAGTTAAGCAAACCTAAACCCTAAAATGGTAAATCTAAATTCTAGACCCCGGGGCGGAAAATTATACTTGCTAATTATAATGCTAAACCCGAGTGAAGAAATGATGCCATCACCACCATGCACGACTGAACGCGGAAGGGAAGCGCGCGTGTGCATGTGGCGCAGGGAAGAATTTTCCGCTCGGCACTCGGCGTCGTGGATCAGTGCGTTTTCAGACCATAAAAAGACCTGCCGATGAAGACCTGCTCCGGGGTACACAGATTGGTTGGCGAGTAAGAGCCCTCTATCCCTCTCTGCTTTGTGCTGCGTCAAACTATACCCCCTCTCATGTATACGCGGGTTTTATTTGAAGACCTCCCAAATCTTGACCTATCTTTCCACACTACAGTTGGAGTTCTGAAGACTCAAAGACAGGAACCTTCAATGCCTTACAGCCTCAAATAGAATTAACAACAGCGCTCGCAGATCAATCGTGGATTCGACATTGGAAGACACCTTGCGCGCAAACACACTCCTAAACCCCGAAATAGGTGTCTATTGTTTCATAATTTAACTGCCCTTCAGATAGCTGTTTTCCCCTCCACGTGTAAACAAACAAACGGCTTAACAATCAACGGTAATCAACTGGTGGGCAATAAAAACCTCTTTCCAGGGTTACCGTTCAAGTCATTTCGTCGTCACGAAGAGGAACGGAACGAAGCAGATTTTGGACAGGTAAAGGGAGACCCTCCGAACGATGATCGTCTTACGGCAGCGCACGATTTAAATGATGGAAAATGCGCAACGCAGCTGGAAGCGCACTGAGATTACAATAATGATGCAACGTCGGGGCCCGTTAATTAGGGCTTCATTCCACGTCATCCACGGCATGCCTTCGGTGAGTTGTAACACTTCACAGCAACATACACTCAAACACTGCGTGTCTTGCATCCTTTCCGCGAGTGGCATGTCGTCGTCAACCGTCCGTCAACAAGCTGATAATGTGTCAAATGCGTATGGTTATGTCTCACTTGGAGCGACGGCATTGTGACGGCGACACCTCACACCACGTGGGGCAGGACATTCCCACTAATTAGCTACCATTTAAATGCGTTTGGCAATAGGCTGGGGCGTGATACTCTGCATTTCGATTGCGGCGTTTTTTTGAGAAAATCGCGTAAATAGTAGATCGTTTGGTTTGTGCCTTGACGTCACCATTTAAGGCATGTTTTCGATACGGCAACTAAACTAGATCACTTGACTTTGAGACATGTCATAGGAGCCATTGTCCTTGTATGATGCAAGTGATCAGGTGACCAATTCCAAAGAAATCTTCAAAACATACTTGAATGGACATTTCCACACTCGACGGCTTCTATTTCAGGTTCTCGCGTAGCAGCAGCACAAAAACAAACCAAGACTAATTTACAGCTTCAAAATCTAGACAGTAAGGGGGATGACATTTATGACACCTTTAAAAACACTCGAAATAGCTCAAATTTTCTGAAAAATATCGACACCACCAATGGCCAATGTCTCGAGACTATGCCACAGGGCTGGTGATGGAATGTTTTCTGGAATGCGTCCTCTCTTTAAGGGAATCGCTCCAAACACCCAAACAACCGCAAGACCTTTGGGAAGAATGTTGTTGAGCAACGAGGGGCTTCAAAGGCTACAACCACATCTTCTGCCAATTGCCCATGAATGACGGGGCTGCTCCCCTTCCCCCCATTTAAAGGTGTCCCAAGACTAGGTCACCCGAACTTCGGTGGGAAACAAGCTCCAATCGTGTCTAGCGCCCGGCAACTACCACCTCCACGCGTAGCCAGAGGTCACAGAGGAAGACCTAAAACACCTCGTCAAAGGGGAAACCATCAGCGCCCAACGATGTGCCAAAGTGTGAAGTCGATCACGGGTGGATCCGCAACAAGCCCTCCCCCCCCCCCCTACAATCAGACGGAAATAGTCGACGGATGGACGGCAAAGGTCATTACGTGTCGGAGGCTCGGAAGCAGGGGCCGCACATCTTGAATGCCGCCACATGGGAATGGATGGAGAGGATGGAGCTTGCAACCCTTGATGTGTCAATCGGTCAGCTTGCTGATTGGACCCGTCGAATCGATTGGGCCTGGGCGGCCATTGACTTCAGAGCTTCAGTGTGTGGTCCGATCCACAAGCTCTCCGCGATCGTGTCTGCAGATAATCGTATGAAGACGGAGCCTTTATACGCCGGTGCGATGATAAATTGATTTCAACGCCGTAAGGCTTTCGTTTTCCTTCAGCACAATGACGGCACAGTCAACAACAACAAAGCGATCGTCCTTCCATAATTTATAATGTGTGAAAATCAACAAATCGTGACCACCGCTTCTTGACGTGCGTTTTCCTTTGGTCGCTGCCAAAATTAATCAAATTATGCAATTCAATGGGCAGTCTACCACGCAACAGTCTACCACCTTCAAAAGAGATATTTTTCGGTTAATCATAAATTTGGACGCTCCACCGTTCTGTCATTATAACGGTGGAATACAGCCAGACGGTTTGGGACGTTTAGTAGTAGTCGAGCTAAACATTTAAACATCTCGCGAGCGGGATGAATTCCACACCATCAGTTATGAATCGCGTCGGCTTCAAGATGTGAGAAACTGGCGTGATTTATGATACTCATAAAACGTCCGCACAGAAACTACAAGACACGACAACCATTAAACCATATGCCTAGACTATTATCTCTCTCCTGGTCCTAGCCGAGAACCTAGTCCAGGGAAAATCGGGCGGCAAAAGTGCACCGCACATTGAGGAACACGCTCAATTGACAGAAACGTCGCATCATTCAAACACACTTCGTTCTCATTTTTTATTCATACTCTGTGCACTTCTATTCCCATAGACCACGGCTCCATTATGACATTTCACAGTTTTGTTTGATCCATCGCTTATGGCGGAAGTGAATGCGGTGCTGTCAGAAGGAAACCCATTTCGGGCGGCACAAGATTTACACTCCCCGAAGCCGAACCTTTTTAGCCTTTCGCGGCTCAAAAATAGACCATTTACTGTACTCAACAATCAACTCCAGACCCTAGCGTGAATGACAGCACTGTTCGTCTTCTTGTCCAAAGAAAAAAAGAACCCATTTAAAGAAAAAACCGTTCCCAATCCTTAGAATGATGATAAAAACAAACAAAAAAAAACATACGCAACAACGCCCTCACGTCACGCACATGAAGAGCAAATGCTCCATATTTGTACTTACCTAAATCACTGTCACAGAGCACCATCTTGCGGCTTGTGCTGCTTTTGTTG